>CAUJRU010002685.1:0-68241 GCA_963277665.1 Viscum album
CCACAAACATTCTCACTAAGAACACTTAAAGTTTTTGCAATACCAAAATGTCCCATTAATCCACCAGAATGTGACTCCTTTAGTAAAAGTATATGGATAGAGGAATTCGGAATACAAATCTTATCAACCAGAAATAAAAATCGTAAAAACCCTAAAAATCCATGAAAATGTAAAAAGCCATAAAAACCCTAGAAAGCCCCCGAAAACAATAAAAACTCTAAAAATCTTAAAAAACCTAAAAACCCATAAAAACTCAAAAAACCCATTAAAAATCTAAAACTATTAAAACCCCTAAAAAGGTTAAAAAAAATATAAAAAACATAAAACCCCTAAAAACTCAAAAAACAACTAAAAACCCAAAATAACTTAACACCATGAAAAACCCTAAAACCCCTCAAAATCTCTAAACACCCTAAAAACCATAAAAATCTTAAAAACCCCTAAAAATCAATGAAAATGTAAAAAATCCTAAAAACCCTTGAAAACCATAAAAACCCCAAAAAAATTTAAAACCCTAAAACCCCCTAAAAAAGTTAAAAAAACTCCAAAAAATCTTAAAAACCCTAAAAAATTCAAAAAATCCACTAAAACCCAAAAAAGACCCTATAAACCCTAACAAACCCTAAAAACAATAAAACCCCATTAAAACCCATAAAACCCCTAAAAATCTCTAAAATCTCTAAAAAATACTAAAACCATAGATATCCAAAAAAATCCTTAAAAATCCATGAATACGTAAAAATCCCTAAAAACCCTAAAAACCCGTAGAAAACTATAAAAAACCATAAAACCATAAAACACTCTAAAAATCCATAAAAATCCAAAAAAAAACTAGAAACTCTAAAACCCCTTAATACCCCTAACAAAAAAACAAAAAAACCCTAAAAATTGATGAAAAAAATCAAAACCCCAAAAAGTCCTTAAAAACCCTAAAAACCCCTAAAAACCCTATAAAACCTCAAAATCCCTAAAAACCCTAAAAAATCCCAAAAAAACCAAAAAACCATAAATATCCTAAAAACCACTAAAAATCCATGAAAATGTAAAAAACACTAAAAACCCTGAAAAAACCCCTAAAACCCATAGAACCCCCTAAAAACCATAAAATCCCAAAAAACTCATAAAAACCCTAAACCACTGAAAACTCTAAAACCCTTAAAATACATAAAAATGTTTAAAAACACTAAAAACCCATAAAACCCTAAAAACTAAAAAAACATTAAAACCCCAAGAAGACCCTAAAACCCCCGAAACACCCTAAAAACACTAAAAATACTAAAACCCCCCTAAAAATCTAGGAAAAAACCCTAAAATCCTGAAAACCCCTGAAACCATAACCCCCACCCAAAAAACCATTAAAACCCCTAAAAACCCATAAAACCACTAAAACAGCAAAAAAACCCTAAAACCCATAAAACCCTAAAAAATGTTAAAAACCTTAAAAACCATAAAAAACTCAAAAAAATCCCCTAAAAACCCAAAAGACCCAAAAAAACCCCTAAAACCACTTGTTTCTCACTGTTGATGCTGGTTATGGTTGGAAGTCTTTGAGTCTTAAGACCGAGGGTTATTTGGTTGCGGTGCTGGTCCTGAGCCATTGCGGGTTCTGGTTACTAGATTTGCTGGGAAATTTTAGGCATGGTCTGGTGATGCTGTGTGATTCTGCTAGGGCGATTTATTGGAGCTTGTTTCAATCTTTTGGGTGCTGGGTGCTGCGGCCTGGTCCTGGGTTTGGGTGCTGGTGGTGTGTTGTTAGCTCTGTGGTGGGGTGTGGAGCATCGAGAGTTGTTGGTTATTGGATTATTTGGTGCTAGTTGATGTACTTTGCTGGTGAATGTTGGATGATGGTGCTTCGTATGGTGGATCTCCTAGGTGAGGAGGTGTTGGATGATGGATCATGTGAGATTAGATATTGGTCGCTGCTTTGTGTGATTGGATGCTGGATACTACTTGGTGGTGAACTGTTGAATGATGGTGATGATGAGGCTTGTGATTTTGATGATGGTGGTTATGTGATGTTGGATGCTGGTGGTTCTATGATGTTGGATGCTCGCGGTTCTGGATGTTTGTTGCTGCTTGGATGGGAGGTGTTGAAGCTGTGGTTTATGGTTGTGCTACTGTTGGATGTGGATTTCTGTTTGAGTTTGGATGCTGGTTGTTGGTTAGCTGTGAGCTGCTGGATGCTGGTTGATGCTGGATGATGGTGGTGGCTGCCTTGTTTTGCGTGTTTTTTCTTTTTTCATTCTTGATTTTTCTTTTTTTGTGTCTTTTATCTTGGGTCATTAAGGGTTTTTGGGTGTGGGTTGATTGACCCCTCCCCTCCCTTGTCTGTTGTGTCTCTTTTTTCTTTTAATAAATTTGGGGGGGGGGGGGGGGGGCGGGAATAGCCCAACCCTCGCATCTTCCTTGCCTAAAAACTCACTAAAAACCCTTAATACCCAAAAACCCCTAAAAATGTAAAAAAACTCTAAAAACCATAAAAAACCTAAAAACTCAAAAAAAACCTAAAAACCCAATATGACCCTAAAACCCTAAAAACCCGTAAAAACTCTACAAAACCCAAAAAATCACTAAAAACCATAAAAAACCTAAAATCTATAAAATCCTAAAAACCCTTAAAAACCATGAAAATGTAAGAAACCCTAAAACCTCGAGGATCCCCTGAAAACCAAAAAAACCCATAAAAATATTAAAAATCCTTCAAAACCCATAAATACCCTAAAAACCACTAAAAACTATAAAAAAGATAAAACCCATAAAAGGTTAAAAACCTCTAAAAAACTATAAAAACCCTAAAAAACTCAAAACAAAACCCTAAAGACCGAAGAAAGACCTGAAAATCCATAAAACCCCTAAAAACACATAAAAACCCAAAAAACACTCAATTTACCTAAAAAACCTAAAAATCCATGAAAAAAATAAAAAACTAATACCCTGAAAAAAACCATGAAAACCATAAAACCCCCTAAAAACATTAAAAGCATAAAAACCCTAAAACCACTAAATACTCTAAAAACTCTTAAAACCCATAAAAATGTTAAAAAACTATAAAAAACCTTTAAAATGCTAAAAACACAAAAAAAAAACTTTAAACCCCCCCCCAAAGGCCTTAAAAACATCAAAACACCGTAAAAACCCAAAAAATCACAAAAAAACATAAAAATCCTAACAAACCCATAAAAACTTTGAAAAATACCTGAATAACATAAAAACCCCTAGAAACCTTAAAAAATCCTAAAAACCTATAAAAAAACTAAAAACTACTAAAAACATTTAAAAACCTTAAAATGCCTAAAAATGTTTAAAATATCTCAAAAACCTTAAAACCCCAAAAAACTTCTAAAACTCTAAAAACCCTTAAAAGCATAAAAAACCTTCAAAATCCTTCAAAAACCTTAAAACCCCTAAAAATCTCAAAAAAAAACCCTAAAACCCCCAACATACCTTGAAAACCCATAAAACCCCTGAAAAAACATAAAATCCAAAAAAACCCCTAAAATCCATAAAGGACCCCAAAACCCGAAAAACCCATGAAAACCCCTAAAATCCCTCACAATCCCTAAAAAACTTAAAAACCCCTAAGATCCATAAAAATTCCAAAACCCCCTAAAAATCCATGAAAATGTAAAAACCCTAAAAAACCCTGAAAACCATAAAAAAACCCAAAAACCTAAAATCCCATTAAAAACTCTAAAAATCCATAAAATCCAAAAAAACATTAAAAAACTCTAAAAACATTTCAAACCCTAAAAACTAAAAAACCCTAAAAACCCAAAATACCCTAAAAACCCTAAAAACACCTAAAACCATAAAAACCCATAAAAATCCTAAGACCCCTCAAATTCCATAAAATATTGAAAAAACCCTAAAAACCATAAAAATCCAAAAAACCCTTAAAAAATCCATGAAAACATAAAAATACATAAAAAGCCTAAACCCCCCTGAAAACCTTAAAAACCTTAAAACTCGTAAAACCCATAAAAACCCACTAAAACTCTAAAAACCCTTTAAACACCTAATAACATTAAAAACTCCAAAAACCATAAAAATCCTAAAAAAATCAAAAAAACCCTAAAACCCTAAAAAGAACCTAAAAACCTAAAAACCCCTAAAAACTCTCTAAATCCCTAAAAAACATAAAAAAACCTAAAAACCATAATAAACCTAAAAGATCCCTAAAATCCAAGAAAACATAAAAAACCCTAAAAACATTGAAATTAATAAAACCGCTAAAAACCTTCAATAACCTTAAAAACCCAAAAAAAACCCTAAAACCCCTAAAATATCTAAAAACCCTTAGAAATCTAAAAATGTTAAGAAACACTAAAAAACATTAAAACCTTCAAAAACTAAAAGAAAACCCTAAAAACCCAAAGAGACCCTAAAACCCTAAAATACCCTAAAAACCTTCAAAGCCTTGAAAAACCCTAAAAACCTCAAAATCCATAAAAACCCTAAAAATCCTAAAACCATAAAAATCCTAAAAAAACCTAAAAATCCATAAAAAAGTAAAAAACCCAAAAAACCTTGAAAAATCCCTAAAAATAATAAAACCCTCTAAAACCTTAAAAAAAATAATAACCATAAAAACCGTAAACCACTAAAAACTCTAAAAACCCATCAAACTCCAAAAACGTTAAAAGACTCTAAAAAACCTTGAAAACCCTAAAAACTCAAAAACAAAACCCCATAAAAACCCAAAAAAGATCTAAAAAACCCTGAGAAACCCTAAAAACTCTAAAACCCCTAAAAATAATTGAAATCCCTAAAAACACTAAAAACTAGAAAAATTCTAAAAAACCCCTAAAAATCCATGAAAACATAAAAAAACCCCCGAAAACCCCCTAAAAACCATAAAAACCTAAAAACCTTTAAAACACTAAAACCCAAAAAAGTCCTAAACAACCACTAAAAACTCTTAAAACCTTTTAAATCTCTAAAACAATTAAAAACTCTAAAAAACATCAAAAATCCTACAAAATTATAAAAACCCTAAAAACCCAAAAGACATTGAAAAACATAAAAACCCCTAAAAACCCTAAAACACCAGGAAACCCCAAAAAACTAGAAAATTCCCTAAAAACCCTAAAAACACATGAAAAGCCTAAAAATACTAAAACACCCTTAAAAGTCCGTGATAATGTAAAGAACCCTAAAAACACCCTCAAAACAACAAAAGCCACTAAAAACATAAAAACCTTAAAACCCCCCAAAACCCACTAAAAACTCTAAAAACCCTTAAAGGCCCTAAAAGCGTTAAAAAAGTCTAAAAACCGTAAAAACCCTAAAAAACACAAAAAAACCCTAAAAACCTAAAACACCCTAAAAACCCCAAAAAAACCAAAAAAACGAAAAACCTTCAAAATCACTGAATAACCTAAAAACCTAAAACTGATAAAAATCCTAAAAAACCATAACAATCAATGAAAATGTAAAAAAAACCTTAAAAACCCTAAAAAACACATGAAAACCAAAAAAAAACATAAAAACCTTAAAACTCTAAAATCCCATAAAAACCGTAAAACCCACTAAAAACTATAAAAAAACCTCAAAAGCCCTAAAATGTTAAAAAACTCTAAAAAACCTTAAAACCCCTAAAATTTATAAAAACCCTAAAAACCTAAAAAGTCCATAAAAACCCTAAAACCCCTAAAAATCTTAAAAGACTTTGAAAACCCCTCAAAATCCTTAAAACCCCTAAAAACCTAAAAAGTCCATAAAAACCCTAAAACCCCTAAAAATCTTAAAAGCCTATGAAAACCCCTCAAAATCCTTAAAACCCCTAAAAACCCTAAAAACCATAAAAATCCATAAAAGTCAAAAAGAAACATAGAAAAAAACCACAAGAACACCCTGAAAACCATAAAACCCCTAAAAGCATAAAAAACCGTAAAAACCCTTAAAACCCCTAAAAACCACGAAAATCTCTGAGAACCCTTAAACCCATAAAAGCACTAAAAATTGAAAAAAACTTTAAAAACCTTAAAAAAACCCAAAAAACACTAAAATACCAAAAAGACCCTAAAACCATAAAAACTCCTAAAAACGCCTAAAAACACCTAAAAACATTTAAAACCCCTATAAAACCCTAAAAACTACTAAAATCTCAAAAAAATCATAAGAATCCTTAAAACCCCCCCAAAAATCCATAAAATCGTTAAAAACCATAAAACCCTGAAAACCCCCTAAAAACTCATAAAACCCTAAAAACCCAATAAAAACTCTAAAAACCCCTAAAAAGGTTAAAAAAAATAAACCCAAAAAATCTAAAAAACCTTTAAAACCCTCAAAAGACCCTAAAAATCCTAAAACCCTGAAAAACCTTGAAAACCCCCTAAATAACCCAAAAAAACCATAAAATCCATAAAACCCTAAAAATCACAAAATTCCAAAAAACCCCTAAAAAATTCATGAAAATGGAAAAAACCCTAAAAAACCTTAAAAACCCCTAAAAACCATAAACCCCCAAAAATCCTTAAAAACCCATACAAAACCATAAAACCCACAAAAAACTCTAAATACCCTCAAAACCCGTAAAAATGTTAAACAAGCCTAAAAACCTTAAAAATCCCTAAAAACTCAAAAAAAAAACCTTATGACCCAAAAACCCTCCCAAAAACCCTGAGAAACATGAAAACCCCTTGAAAAACCATAAAACCCCATAAAACCCTCAAAATACCCAAAAAAACCACTAAAACTCTAAAAACCCTTAAAACCTCTTAAAACATTAAAAACTCTAAAAAACCTTAAAACCTTAAAAAACTAAAAAAACAATAAAAACCCAAAAGATTCTAGAAACCCTGAAAACCCCTAAAAACCCTAAAAACAAAAAAAAACCATTGTGAAACCCTCAAAATTATTAAAAACCCTAAAAATCATAAAATTCTTAAAAACCCCTAAAAATCCATGAAAACGTAAAAGACCCAAAAACCCTTGAAAACCCCTAAAAATCATAAGAACCCCTAAAAACCTTAAAAAATCCCAAAAAATCATAAAAACCACTAAAAGATCCAAAATCTCTAAAACCACTTAATACGTTAAAAACTATAAAAAACCTTAAAACCCTAAAAAAACTCAAAAAAATCCTGAAAACCCAAATAGACCCTAAAAACTCTGAAAACACCTAAAACCCCAAAAAACCCAAAAAACCCAAAAAAACCCCCTGAATAACCATAAAGTCCCTCAAAATACAAAAAAAACCCTATAAACCATAAAAGTCCTAAAAAACCCTAAAAATCCTGGAAAACATAAAAAAACCTAAAATCCCATAAAAATAACAAATACCACTAAAAAAATTAATGACCCTCAAAACCCATAAAAACATTAAAAAAACAAATAAAAACCTTAAAAATGCTAAAAAATAAAAAAAATCCTAAAACCCAAGAAACTTTAAAACCCTTAAAAACCTAAAAAACCCTCAAAATCTCTAAAACCCTAAAAACCATACAAATCCAAAAACCCCCATAAAAATCCATGTAAAAATAAAAAACCCTAAAATCCCTGAAAAACCCCTGAAAACCATAGAAAATCCTAAAAACCCATAAAAACCTTAAAAAACACTAAAAACTCTAAGTCCCTTTAAACCCCAAAAAAATGTTAAAAAATTCTAAAAACCTTAAAAAGATTAAAAAACTAAAAAACCCCTAAAATCACAAAAAGACCCTAAAAACACATAAAAATCCAAAATAAAACCCAAAATACCCTCAAATTCTCTAAAATACCTAAAAACCCATGAAAATCATAAATAACCTAAAATAACCTTAAAAATACATCCAAACGTAAAAAGACCTAAAAACCTTGAAAACCCCTGAAAACCATAAAAACCCTTAAAACTTTAAAACCCCATAAAACCCTAAAGAACCACGAAAAACTCTAAAAACCTGTAAAACCCCAAAAATGATAAAACACTCTAAAAAACATTAAAATCCTAAAAAACCAAAGAAACCCTAAAAATCCTAAAAACCCTCATAATCCCTAAAACCATAAAACCCCTAAAAACCATTAAAAATCCTAAAAATCCATAAAAACTCTAAAAATATACTAAAAAACTAAAAACACTTTAAACCCCTAAATTTTTTAAAAAAACACTAAAAATCATTAAAAACCCTAAAAAATAAAAAACCACAAAACCCCAAAAATACACTAAAACCCTGAAAACCCCCAAACACCCTAAATACACTCAAAATCTTCAAAACCCCTAAAATCACAAAAAACCATTAAAATATTAAAAAACCCCTAAAATCAATGAAAACGTATCGCACCAAAAAACCCCAAAAAACCTCAAAAAATCATAAAAACCCATAAAAACCCTAAAACCAATAAAAACTATAAAAATTATTAAAACATCAAAAAATGTTAAAAAAGCTAAAAAGAATTAAAAACTAGAAAACACACACAAAAAACACTAAAAACCCATAATAACATATAAACCATTTAAATCCAAAAAAACCATAAAAACCTGAAAACCCCTAAAAACTCTCAAAATCCCTAAAAAACCTAAAAGTTCATTAAAACACAAAAAACCCTAAAAACCTGAAAAAAAACCCAGAAAACCAAAAAAAAATCCTATAAATCTTAATAACCCCAAAACCCATAAAACCCTAAAAACAATTAAAAACGTTAAAAAACTCTATAAAACCTTAAAAAACCTAAAAACTAAAAAAATACTAAAAACCCAAAAGACTCTAAAATCCCTGAAATTCCCTAAAACCCCCTGAAAAACAATAAAAAACCTCAAAATCCATAAAAACCCAAAAAAACCTAAAAATAATAAAAATCCTAAAAACCCCTAAAATCCCTAAAAACACAATAAACCCTAAAATCCATGGAAACCTGAAAATACTAAAACCCCCTAAAGACCTTAAAAAACCTAAAAACCACTAAAAACTCTAAAAACACTTAAAACCCCTAAAATATTTAAAAAACTCTAAAAACCTTAAATACCCTAAAAACTCAAAAAAAAACCTCTGTAAAAACCAAAAAAATACCCTATAAAACCAGAAAAACCCTAAAACCCTAAAACCCACTGAAAAAACCCTAAATCACCTAAAAATCCCTAAAAAACCTAAAAACCATAAAAAACATAAAAATAATAAAACCTCTAAAAATCCATGAGAACATAAAAACCCTAACACCCTAAAAAACCATTGAAAACCACAAAACCCTTTAAAACCCTAAAAACCACTAAAAACCAACTAAAATCTCTAAAAATACTTCAAACTCCTAAAACATTAAAAACACTACAAACCTTAAAACACCTAAAAATAAAAATATTCCTTAAAAACAAAAAAAAGACCATAAAAAACATGAAACCCCTAAAAACTCTAAAAACACTAAAAACCATCAAAATCCCTAAAAAAATTTAAAAACCCTAAAAATCATAAAAATCCTAAAAACCCCCTAAAAATCCATTAAAACATTAAAAAACCTAATAATCATTGGAAACCATAAACCCCCTAAAAACTATAAAAAACCCTAAAACCTCATAAAAACCCTTAAAAACCACTAAAAACTCTAAAAACCCTTAAAACCCCTAAAAACGTGAAAAACTATAAAAAAAACCTTTAATACCCTTAAACACAAAAATACCCTAAAAACCCAAAAAGACACCGTGAAACCCCCTAAACCCCTAAAAAGCTTTAAAATCCTAAAAACCATAAACAACCTAAACACCCCTAAAAATTCATGAAAATGTAAAAAACCCTAAAACCCCCCAAAAAAATCATAAAAACCTATAAAAACCATAAAAACCCATAAAAACTTTAAAAACTCAAAAAATTTAAAGCCTAAAAAACTAAAAAAACCATAAAAACACAAAAAAGACATGAAAAACCTTGAAAACCCAAAAAAATCCAAAAGCTCCAGAAAACCCCTAAAACCCTCAAAATCCCTAAAAACCCTAAAACCCCCCAAAACATAAAAATCCTAAAAAATCCCTAAAAATCCAAGAAAACATAAAAAAACAAAATAACCTTGAAAACCCACTAACATCTATAAAAACCCATAAAAACCATAAAAACCCTACAAACCCATAAAAACCGTAAAAATCACTAAAAAATCTAAAAACCCATAAAACTTCTAAAAATGTTAAATAAACTTAAAAATATTAAAAACCTAAAAACACCAACCCCCCCCCCCCCGAAAGACCCGAAAATCCTGAAAATCCCTAAAAACAGCTAAAAAGACTTAAAATCCCTCAAATCCCTAAAAACGCTAAAAACCCATAAAAATTATAAAAACCCATTAAAATCCATGAAAGCACAAAAAACCCTAAAAACTCTTAAAAAGCCCTAAAAACTATGAAACCCCTAAAACCATAAAAAACCCTGAAAAGCAATAAAAACTCTTAAAACCCACTAAAACCTCTAAATTCCCTTTAAACGCATAAGAAAATTCAAAACTTTAAAAACTCCAAGAAACCCTAAAAAATCAAGAAAAAACCTAAAACCCCAAAAGACCCTAAAAACCTAAAAACCCCTAAAACTGTCCAAATCCCAAAAAACCCTAAAACCCCTAAAAACCATAAAAATATTAAAATGCCCATAAAATTCACAAAAACTTAAAAAAAACTAAAAACACTGAAAAAACTATGAAAACCATAAAAACCCCAAAAAACATAAAAAACCCATAAAAACTTTAAAACCACTAAAATTTATAAAAACATTTAAAGTCCTTAAAAATGTTGAAAAGCTTTAAAAACCCTTTATACCCTAAAAAACTCAAAAAAAAAATCCTAAAACCGAAAAAAACCATAAAAAACATGAAAACCCCTAAAAACATTCAAATCCCTAAAACCCCTAAAAATCATAAAAACCATAAAAATCCTAAAAACCTCTAAAAATCCATGAAGACGTAAAAAACCATAGAAACCCAAAAACCCTGTAAAAACCATAAAAACCTCTAAAAACACTAACACCCAATAAAAACACTCAAAAATCATTAAAAACTCTTAAAACCCTTAAAACCCCTAAAATGTTAAAAACTCTTAAAAAATCTTAAAAACCCTAAAAAGGTCTAGAAAACCCAAAAAACCCCAAAACAAACCTAAAACCCCTAAAAATACTTAAAACACTAAAAACCCTAAAATACCCTTTAAAACCTTACAAAACCTCTAAAACCGGAAAAATAATAAAAATCCTAACCCCCCCCCCCAAAAAAAATCCATGAAAATGTAAAAACCCCAAAACCCTAAAAAGCCACAAAAAAGCCTAAAACCCCCAAAAAACCTTAAAACCCCTAAGAAACCAATAAAAACCCTAAAAACCCCTAAAAACCTTTAAAACCCATAAAAATGTTGAAAACTCTAAAAAAACCTTAAAACCCTAAAAAAATGAAGAGAAATCTTAAAACCCAACAAGACCCCCAAAAACCCAGAAAAACCCCTAGAACCCCTAAAAACCTTGAAATACCCAAAAAATCCTCAAAATCCTAAAAACCAATAAAAAATCCCAAAAAGCATAAAAATCCTAAAAAATCCCTAAAATACATCACAATGTAAAAAACCCTAAAAACCCTAAAAAATCCTGAAAACAAAAAAAAACCCTAAAACCTTTAAAAACCCATAAAAACCCTTAAAAACACTAAAAAATCTTAAACCCTTATAATACCTAAAAGGGTTAAAAAAATCTAAGAAATATTAAAACCCCAAAAAACTCAAAAAAACCCATTAAAAACCCAAAAAAACCCTAAAAATCGTCCAAATCCCTAAAAAACTAAAAAACCCTAAAAATGATAAAAATATTAAAAAACCCATAAAAATCCATGAAAACGTGTAAAACCGTAAAACCACAAAACCCATGAAAACCCTCAAAAACTGTAAAAACCCATAAAAAACTAAAAAGCACAAAAACTCTAAAAAAACCTTAAAACCCATAAAAAACTAAAAAAATAATAAAATCACAAAAAGAACCTAAAACCCCCTAAAAACCCTAAACCCCTTGAAATACCCTAAAAAACCACAGAATTCCTATAAACCCTAAAAACCATAACAATCATAAAAAAACTCTAACAATCCAAGCAAACATAAGACCCCCCAAAAACCCTAAACACCCCTAAAAACCATAAAAGTCCCTAAAAACCATAAAAAACACTAAAAATGCATAAAAACCCTAAAACCTAGTAAAAACCCTTAAAACCACAAAATATCTTAAAAACTATAAAACACCTGAAACCCCTAAAAAACTCTTAAAACCCCTAAAAACCCAAAAAGACCCTAAAACCCCTAAAAACCCTAAAACCCCTAAAAATGCCTAAAACCAACTAAAAATCCTCAAAATTCCTAAAAACCATAAAAACACTTAAAAATCCATGAAGACGTAAAAAAAACCCTAAAACCCATAAAAAATTCTAAAAACCCCTAAAAAATCTAAACACCCTTAAAACCCCTAGAAACCATAATTTGATTTTAAAAATCCTTAAAAACGCTAAAAAATCAAAAAAACCCTAAAACCCCCAAAAAACCCTAAAAACCATGAAATCCCCTAAAACCCTAGAAAACCCATAAAACCCCACAAAATCCCTAAAACCCCTAAAAACCCTAAAAACCATAAAAATCCTAAAAAAATCCCTAAAAATCGATGAAAACGTAAAACCCCCAAAAAAACCCTGAAAAAGATCGAAAGCAATAAAAACCCCAAAGAAACTTAAAAACATTAAAAGCCTATAAAAACCCTAAAAACCACTTAAAACTCAAAAAACCCTTAAAACCCATAAAACCTTAAAAACCATACAAACCTTAAATACAAAAAAAAGTCAAAACAAAAAACAAAAAACCCTAAACACCCAAAAGACCATAAAACCTACTAAAACCCCTCAAAAACCACTAAAAACCTAAAAACCATTAGAAATCCTAAAAACAACCAAAAAATACATTAAACATAAAAAACCCTTAAAACACTAAAAACCCCTAAAACCCATAAAAATCCTAAAAACCATAAAAACCCAAAAAATCACTAAAAATCCATAAAACCCTTAGAAATGTTAAAAACTCTAAAAATCCTTCAAAATCATAAAAACTCAAAAAAACCCTAATACCCAAAAAGACCCTGAAAATCCTGAAAAAACCCTAAAAACTGTAAATAATCCTGAAAAAACCCTTAAAACCCTCAAAATACCTAAAAACCCTAAAACCCTAAAACCCCCTAAAAATCAAACCCCCTCCCCCAAAATCCATGAAAACATAAGAAACACTAAAACCTCAAAAAACCCCTGAAAACCATGAAACCCCCTAATGTCCTTAAAAACCCAAAAAACCCAAAAAACCCCATAAAACCTTACAAACGCACTAAAAACTCTAAAAACCCATAAAACATTAAAAAACTCTGAAAAACCTTAAAACCCCTATAAAAACTAAAAAAACAGTAAAACCCCCAAATGACCCAGGTTAACTTTAAAACCCTAAAAAATCTTGAAACCCCTAAAACCCCTCAAAATACCTAAAAACCCTAAAAAACCCTAAAACCCAAAAAGTCCTAAAAACCCTAAAAATACATGAAAACCTTGAAAAAACCCTGAAAACCATAAAAAACCCAAAAAACCATAAAAGACCATAAACACCCATAAAACCCTAAAAACCCACTAAAAACTCTAAAAATCCTCAAGACACATGAATTTTTTAAAAAACACTAAAAACCATTAAACCCCTAAAAACTCAAAAAAACCCTAGAACCCAAATAGATCATAAAAACCTTAAAACACACTAAAAACCCTTAAAACCCCAAAAAACCATCAAAATCCCTAAAAACACTATAAACCATAAAAATCCTATCGTATCCTTAAATATCCTATTAAATCCTTAAAAATCCATGAAAATGTAAAAAACCATAAAAACCTTGAGAAAACCCTGAATACCATTAAAACCCTTAAAAACCTTAAAAATGATAAAAACACTAAAAAGGCACTAAAAACTCTAAAAACACTTAAAAACCTTAAAAATGTTAAAACCTCTCAAAAACCATAAAAACCCTAGAAAACTAAAAAAAACCCTAAAACCCCAAAAATACCTTAAAACCCCGAAAAAACTTAAAACCCCTAAAAACCCACAAAATCCTAAAAAACACTAAAAAACCCTAAAAATAATAAAAATCCTAAAAGCCCTTAAATATCCATGAATACATAAAAAAACCAAAGACCATGAAAAACACCTGAAAACCTAAACCCATAAAAACTATAAAAACTCTAAAAAATCTAAAAAACCTAATAAACCACTTAAAAACCATAAAAACCCTTAAAATCCTTAAACGACTCTAAAAATCAATAAAAACCCGGAAAACAAACTAAAATTTATAAAAACCCTTAAAACCTCTAAATTTTTAAAAAACTCTAAAGAACCTTAAAACCATAAAATCAAAAAAAAAACAATAAAAACCCCAAAAGTCTCTAAAAACCCAAAACCCCTAAAAACCTCTGAAAAATCCAAAAACCCCCTAAAAACCCATAAAAACCCTAAAAAACCCAAAATACCATACAAATCTTAAAAACCCTATAAAAATACCTAAAAACATAAAAAACACTAGAGACCCCAAAAAACCCCTAAAACCTTAAAAAACACTAAAAAACCAATAAAACCCACAAAAACTGTAAAACCCCTTAAAATGCCAAAAATATTAAAAAACTCTAAAAACCCTAAGAAACTCAAAAATAACCCTAAAACCCCAAAGACCATAAAAATCCTTAAAACCCCTTAAAATACTAAAACCCCTAGAAAAACCCTAAAAACCCATCAAAATCCCAAAAACCCTGAAAAATCTAAAAAGAATAAAAATTCTTAAAAACCCTAAAAAACCATGAAAACATAAAAATCCTAAAAAACCTAAAAAACCCTTTAAAACCATAAAACCACCTATAAACCTTAAGAAATCCTAAAAAACATTGAATCTCTAAAAACACTTTATGAATAAAAAAATGTTAAAAACTCTAAAAAACCAGAAAAATCCTAAAAAACTCAAAAAAATCCAAAAAACCAAAAAGACCCAAAAAACCTTGAAAAAACCCAAACAACCCATGAAAAACCCTAAAAACCCTAAAAATCCACAAATACCCAAAAAAACCTAAAAATCATAAAAATCATAAACCCCCTAAAAATCAAAGAAAACATAAAAAACCCTAAAACCCCATAAAAAGCATAAAAACCCTTAAAAACATTAAAACCCCATAAAAACCCTAAAACCCACTAAAAACTCTAAAAATCCTTAAAATGTTTAAAAAATATAAAAAATCTTACAACCTGACAAACTTAAAAAAACTCTAATACCCCAAAAGACCGTAAAAACCCAGAAAACCCCCATAAAATCTTAAAACCCTTGAAAATCCCTATAAACCCTCAAAATCCCTAAAACACCCAAAAACCCTAAAAACCATAAAAATCCCAAAAATGCCCAAAAAATCGATGAAAACATAAAAAACCCAAGAAACGCTGAAAACTCCTGGAAAACCATAAACCCTTAAAAACTATAACAATCCATAAAAACCAATAAAACCCCTAAAAACCACTAAAAACTCTAAAAACACTTAAAACCCCTAAAATAAAAACTATAAAAAACCTTAAAAAACCTACAAAAGTAAAAAATACCCTTAAAACCCCAAAAAGTCATTAAAAACCCTAAAAACCCATAAAAACCATAAAACACTTGAAAACCCCTATAACCCTTCAAAATGTAAAAAAAACATGAAAAATAAAATTATTAAAAAATCCCTAAAACCCATGAAAACATAAAAACCCTAAAAACCCTGAAAAACACCTGAAAACCATAAAAACCATAAAATCCCTTAAAACCTTAAAAAACCTTAGCACCAAAAAACCATAAAAACCACAAGAAGCTATAAAAACCCTTAAATCCCATAAAAATGTTAAAAACTCTATACCATTTATAAACTCTAAAAAAATCAAAAATAAACCTAAAAACCCAAAAGACTGTAAAAGACTGAAAAAACCCTAAAACTCTAAACCCCCTAAAAACAAAAACCCCTAAAAATCCCTAAAACCCCTAAAAAATCCCTAAACCCCCTAAAAATACTAAGAACTCATAAAAATTAATGAAACTATAAATACTCTAAAACCCTGAAAACCACGAAAAACTATAAAAACTCCTAAAATCCTTAAAAAGCCCTAAAACCACATAAAAACCCTAAAACTATAAAAAACCTTTAAATCTCAAAAACCATAGGATATGATGGTTGCAACTCCTCTTCTCTCTCGCTATGGTTGTGGCCCCCTCCTTCCCCTTAACAATGGCGACGACCACACCTATCCCTCCTCCCTAAGTGGGGGACTCGTTTGACAGGTTTGTGTTTGAATCTTGGGGTATTCAACATAGTTCGATGGTAAAATTAATTTATTTCTTGCACATTATGATTCAGTTTTCAACTAAGGAGAATCTAACTCTGGCATGGTCCTCGGCTCCCAGTATCTTTAATGGAAACTGATTCTTCCTATTTAGATGGAGATTAGATCTTTATATGAATGATGAATCATTGATGATTTCCACTTGGGTTCGTTTCCCTAAACTCCCTATGCCTTTTCCAAATCCGTCTATCATTTATATGCTTAGAAATATGGTGGGAAGGTATTTTTTCTCGAACAGTAGGACCCGTTCAATTTTTCATCCCAAGGATCCAAGATTTTTTGTTGAATTTTATGAATCTAAGGCACCAGTTGAGTTTGTATGGATCGTTGTTGGTGAGGAATTTAGATACAAACAACTGGTTGTCTTTGAATCATGGGTGGAGTTCTGTTCTTCTTGTAAAAATCTAGGTCTGATGTGAGATGCACAGGGTGGACCGATCTTCACGGTGTAGGGCGGCGGATGTAGGATGCTGTTTGGGGCTAAGTGGCAGATTATGGGTATGGATAGCGGATGCAAGTAGTCAATCAATGCTATAAGGAGCGCGGCCTACTACTTAGACAACACACTCAAAGGAGGGATGTGATATCCAATCCACACAAAAACGCACTTGGGTTGAGGCATGAAATTAGGGGCTTTGTGATCTTGGATCACCAATCTAACTTGAATATTGAAAAGTCAAGAATGTACAAGAGCAAGGGAAAACCAAGACAATCCCCACACAACAGAGAGAAACAAAGCATAATCTCTCAATTAATTCTTGAATGAAAATACAATGCCATGGGGTGGATATTTATATCCAAGGGGGTGATACAATGGTCAAGGGTCTAATACCCTAAAGTCATAATGGCTAAACCTACCTTGTCCCCTTAAAAGTCATAAAGGTAAATTCTAACAAAGACTTATGGAAAAGTAGCACAGCCCGCCAGATTTGAATTTGAGTACATAGCCCACCAGATTTTACTTTGGTGTCCAAATATTCCATTTCTAGAATCCCCCATGTGGTCAAGGCATCCAAATTTGTGCAAACATGTGGTCCTGGATTTAAAAATCAATTTTGGGCTTGAATAAGTGATATTATAGGTCCATTTTCTCCATCTATGCAAGGGAATATCCATTGCGCCTTTAATGAAGCAAGATGGGTGCCCATTGTTGCATTCAACCTATTTAATCTACCACGTGTCATCGGGCCTTGAAAATTTAACTCCTCCACTCGGGTAATTGACACGGTGCTTTCAACATGGTTCGCATCACCCTCCCCCTCTTAAAAAAAGTCGTCCTCGGCTCTTCATCCTCTACACCCAAAAAAGGAGAAAGATCAAAAACATTGAAAGTGTCACTTACAGCATACTCAGCTGGCAAAGCTATCATGTAAGAATTTTTGTTAATATTATCAAGCACTCGGAAAGGCCCATCACCTCGTGGCATGAGTTTTAATTTCTGCTTTTTGGGAAATTTTTCCTTCCACCTATGAACACAGACTAGGTCATCAGGATCGAATGACATTTTTTTGCGACCCTTGTTTGCACGATCAGTGTATTTCTGGGTCATCCGCTCGATATTTATCATTTCCTTTTCATGTATTTTCTTGATGAATTTTGCACTCCCTTTTGCATCCACATTAACTGCTTCCTACAAAGTCAAAGGAACTAGATTAATAGGGGAAAGGGGGTTGAATCCATAAACAATTTCAAATGGAGAATATTGAGTAGTGAAATGCTTGGCCCTGTTATATGTGAATTCCACATGTGGTAGACACTCCTCCCAATTCTTGATGTTCTTCTTCATAATGGTTCATAGAAGGGACGATAGTGTCTAATTCACCACCTCAGTTTATCCATCAATTATCGGATGACAAGTGGTGGAAAATATTAACTTTGTTCCTAGTTTTATCCATAATGTCTTCCAAAATTAGCTGAGGAATTTTCTGTCTTGATCTGACCCAATCATCCTTGTAATTCCATGAAGATTGACTGCTTCCTGAAAGAAAAGTGTTGCAATGTTATTGGAATCATCAATTTTGGGACAAGGAATAAAATCTTCCATTTTTGAAAACTGATCCACCACAATAAAAATGGAATTTCTCCCCCTCTTGGTTTGTGGTGACCCCATAATAAAGTCTATTGATATGTCCTCCCAAGGGGTGTTTGGGATTGGAAGAGGAAGATATAGTCCACGTGGGTTCAGTTTTGATTTGTCTTTATGGCAGACAATGCACTTTCCCACAAATTTCTCAACATATCTAGATATCCTAGACCAATAAATACTAAGAACACTTAGAGTTTTTTCAGCACCAAAATGCCCCTATTAACCCACCCAAATGTGACACCTTCAGTAAATTTAAAGGGATGGAGTAGTTGGGAATGCAAATCATATCAATCCGGAATAAGAATCCATCATGTAAATAGAACTTTTCCCAACTAACTCTAGGTTTACAATGTTCATAAGGTTCTCTAAAATCACTATTAGTAGCATATAAATACTTAATTCATTCAAAACCAAGGAGTTTTGAATCCAATAAGGATAAAAGAGAATATATATGTGAAATTGCATCAACCACAGTATTTTCTTTACCCCTTTTATGATTTATGACATATGGAAATGATTCAATAAATTACATCCATCTATCATGTCTCATATTTAGTTTATGTTGGATCCTAAGGTATTTAAGTGCCTCATAATTATAATGGATCACTAATTCTTTAGGCCAAAGATAATGTTTCCATGTTTATAGAACTCTAAACAATGCATACAACTCTTTATCACATGTATCATAATTTAGGGTTGATCCATTTAACTTCTCACTAAAGAAAGCAATGGGCTTACCTTCTTGCATGAGTACTCCTCCTATGCCATTTTTTCTTGCATCACATTCAATTTCAAAGGTGTTACCGAATTCCAAATGTGCAAGTAGATGGGTGTGGGTGAGTCTCTCCTTAATTTCATGGAAGTTCTTCTCTTGAGTCATCCCCCATTTGAAAGGAACATTCTTCTTTGTCAACTCGTTCAATGGTGATGCTAATATACTGAAGTCTTTCATAAATATTCTATAAAAACTATCAAGCCTGTGAAAACTTATTACCTATCCAACAGAGGTTTGGGTTGGACATTCTTGTATTTATTTGTTCTTCTCAGTATCAACTTCAAATCCATTAAAACTCACAATGAATCCAAGGAAAACAATCTTATCGAGAAAAAATTCACGCTTATTTATGTTTCCAAACATGGTTTCCTTCCTTAACACCTCTACGACTTTTCTTAAGTGATCTACATGTTCAAGCAAGGTCCTACTATAAACCAAAATGTCATCAAAGTAAACTACCACAAATGTTTCAATATATTCACATAATACATGATTTATTAACCTCATAAATGTGATAGGTGCATTGGTGATACCAAAAGGCCTGAATAACCATTCATAAAGTCCATGTTTTGTCTTAAATGCAGTTTTCCACTCATCACCTTCTTTCATATTAATTTTTTGGTAGCCACTTCTTAAATAGAATTTTGATAAAATAGTTCAACCATTTAATTAATATAGAAAATCATCTAACCTAGGGATAGGATGAAGATACCTAATTGTGATGTTATTGATGGCTCTACAGTCAATGAACATTGTCCATGTTTCATCCTTCTTTGGTACTAGAAGCACTGGTACCACACAAGGACTAAGGCTCCCTCTCACATACCCCACATCCAACAGCTCTTGAACTTGCCTTGGAATTTCTTTTGTCTTCTCTAGGTTGGTGCAATATGAAGGGAATTTTGGTAGTAATTCTCCAGGTATGAGGTAAATTTGATTCTCAATACCTCTAATGGGTGGGAAACCAATTGGAACCACTTCAGGAAACACATCATTAAATTCTTGAAACAAAGAGTCAACAACATGTGGCAAAAGAGATGTTAAGTTATTAGTGTTAAACATCCCCTCTTTGTACAAAATTACTAAGATATTTTTCTGAGAAATCAAAGCTTCCTTAACCTCACTTTTTTTCCAACATCTCATTTTTCTCTCCTCTCAAATCTTTTCCACATCTTGATTTTTCTTTGATCTCTATTTATTTTCTTCTCTCATCATCTATTTTCCCCTCATTCTTTCATTTTTCATTTTCTCTCTTTTTTCCTCATCACACTTTTTTTTTCTATAAAAATGTGATCTTCCAAAATTTTCTTGGGGGACATGGGTTTGAGGGTTATAGGTTCCCATATAAGTACAAAAGGGTGACAATTCGAGAAACCTTCATGAGTAACACGCCGATCATACTACCATGCTCAACCCAACAACAAGTGGAACGCCTTCATAAGAACATTGTATCACAATACATCATCCTTGTATTTACCAATGGAGTACAATACCTTAAACTATTTGGTAACCTTCATCTCTCCACAATCATTCAACCACTGAAGTCGATATGGATGTTGATGCTTCGAAGTAGGAAGTCCCAACTTCTCTACTAACTCGGTGCTCACAACATTACTATCTCTTACTCCACCAATAATAACACTACATACCTTTCCACAGATCATTCATCATGTATGGAAAAGGTTATCTCACTGATTCTTCTCTCCAATGGTCATTTGTGAACTTAAAACTCTCCTAGTGACCAGAATATCAATGTCTTCCACAAATTTTCAATTATCTATTTCTGTAGATTCTTTTTCCTCCTCTTCTGAGCTCTCTCCATCGGTCTCCCGTTATATAAACTTGTTGATGGACATGGTGCGCCAGTTTGGGTACTCAATAGAAATGTGACCCCTTCCTTGACATTTGGAACAATGAATATCTCGATTCTTGGTTTGGTTAGCCTCAAAAATAGGTTTCTTAGGTGGACGAAATACCTTGCCACTTTTTCGGTCAACCACCTCTTTTGCCTTTGATGGTTATATAATATCCTTCCTTGTATTTCTCCATGGTGTGAAAGGAGTAGTGGGTTTCCTCATTTTTCTCCTACTTTTGATTTTTTTTTCAATCTTGGTGGCTTGGTGGATCATATCTTTTATCGCTACATGGTGATACATCTCCACTTTATCCACAATCTCCTGATTGAGCCCATGTAAAAATCGGGCCATTGTTACCTCCGAACCCTCTTCGATGTTTGCTCGAATCATGGAAATTTGCATATCCTTGTAATATTCTTCTACACTATTACTCCCTTGGGTGAGGCATTGAAGTTTTTTGTAGAGATATCTATGGTAATGTGAGGGAACAAACCACTTTCGCATGGTGAAATTCATGTCTTCCCAAGTGTTGATGGGACATCCACCATATCTTGCCCTCTACTTTTGCATTTGATCCCACCAAACTAAATTATAATCAGAAAATTCAAGGGAAGAAAGTTTGACCATTTTCTCCTTGTAATACACATGGCATGAAAATACTTTCTTGATCTGCATCTCCCACTCCAATTATGCTTCTGGGTTGATTTTTCCTTTAAAAGAGGGGACCTTCACCTTGATCCTGCCAAGTAGGTCTTCATCATGTTGTCTCCTTTATCCTCCTCTAATTTGTTGGTACAACCTCCTCCTTGTGGGACATAATCAAGATCATCATCAAAGTTCAACATCTCCTCCTCCATGATATGGGGACAACATGGTGCTATAGCAAGTCGTGGGTTATCATGGAACATTCTTGGGATTGGTTTATTCTCTAATTCATCAATCCTATCATGTAGCACTTCCAACTTCCAATCATGAAGCTTCTCGAAATGGCTCACCAAAGCTTTTATTTAGAGTTTTGAAGCTTTCGGTGTGGGGGACCTACTTCGTCTTCCTTCATCACTAGCATGAAATATTTTCATCCCATGATCTTTGACCATGATATATTACACAAACACAAAAACACACGAAGACACACAGACACACACAAAAGGAGACACACTCACACACACACACGAGATGTACACACACACACACAAAAAAGATATACACACTCACACACAAGATGTACACACTCACACTCACACACACAAGATTTACACACTCACACACACACACAAGGATACACACTCAATAATGTTTTTTTAATTATTTATCTCCATTCTCAAAACACAATTTAAATCCCAAGATCTTATGAAATATGATACCCTGTTTAGGGTGATCACGTGCCACCAATCCTTCCTCAATCAAGATTGTGTTGGGGGATGGTTTAACACAACCTACTTGAGTGGTAAAGGGTTTAAAAATGGTAAAGGGTCAAAAGAGGGTGGAAAAGGGGTAGAGATGTGGTATGTGGGTTTTGCCTGATTGTGCAAGATAAGAAAAATTAATAACAATATGAGACAAATATAATATGGAGATGAAGTAAAATAATGGATAAAGTGATGTATGGAAATAGAAAGTGCTAATAATTCAAATCACGGTGATGAAGTAATTGTATCCACTTTTTTCATCAAATCTCCCAAAAAAGGGTTGTGCTTGGAGTTTTAAAGCACAATATGATAAACTGAGAGTAAGAATGTTTTTCTGAAATCTCTCAAAGAAAGGATGTGATTAATTTTGAAAATCAAAAAATGATGAGTTGAGATATTCTTTTGTGTTTTTTTTCTGGATACAAATCCCATATAGAAAATTAAAGGAAAAAATAATATGGATGAATAATTGACTTAATGTAAAAATATTTCAATCTTGCACAACAATGGCCAATTCTGGAGGTTTTCAAAGAAAAAGGATTTTTTAATGGGTGGATAATATAAAAATATTAGAAGGGTAAAGGATAAAAGAAATATAAATGATGTGATAGATGCCTACCGTGTCAACTGGAGCTCTGATACCAATTGATGTGAGACGCACGAGGTGTCCCGATCTTCACAGTATAGGGCGGAAAATGTAGGATGCGGTTTGGGGATAAGTTGTGGATGATGGGTATGGATAGTGGATGCAAGTAGTCAATCAATGCTATAAGGAGTTAGACCTACTACTTAGACAACACACTCAAAGGGGGGATGTGATATCCAATCCACACAACAACACACTTGGGTTGAGGCATGGAATTGGGGGCTTTGTGATCTTGGATCACCGATCTAACTTTTAGATTGACAAAGCAAGAATGCACAAGAGCAAGGGGAAAAACTAAGAAAATCCTCACACAACGGGGATAAACAAAGCATAATCTCTCAATTAATTCTTGAATGAAAATATAATGCCATGGGGTTGCTATTTATAGCCAAGGGGGTGATACAATGGTCAAGGGTTTAATACTCTAAATCCATAAATGTTAAACCAACCTTGTCCCCTTAAAAGTCAAAAAGTTAAAGTCTAACGAAGAATTTTGGAAAAGTAGCACACAACTTTCCAACTATAGCCCACCGGATTTGACTTTGAGTGCATAGCCCACCGGATTTTACTTTAGTGTCCAAAAATTCAATTTCTAGAATCCCCCATGTGGGAAAGGCATCCAAATTCATGAAACCATGTAGGAAAAGATTTAAACATCAATTTTGGGCTTGAATAAGTGATATTATAGGCCCATTTTCTCCATATATGCAAGGAAAGATCCATTGGGCCTTTAATGAAGCAAGATGGGCGCTCATTGTTTCATTCGACCTCTTTAATCTCCCATGCGTCATTGGGCCTTGAAAATCCAACTCCTCCACTTGGGTAATCGACTCAGTGCTTTCAACATGGTTCACATCAGGGTCAATATATGCTAACTTGTCATCATCGTAGCAGAGCTAGTGATGATTCGAAGCTAGTTTTTGAGGTGTCCGGTGTAGGAGTTAAATCAGCTGTTGATGCTCAGGAGGTTGTTGTGGTTGGGTTGGACTAGAGGGCTGCCACTCTGAGTTTGGAGGTGGCACTTGCAATTGGTCCAGATCCTGGACCACTAAGCCTGAAGATTTTGTGAGATGGTCTTCGGGTTTTACTAGGGTACCATGGGTCTGCAACAGATGACTTATATTTAGGGAAAGCGGCTTTTCAGTGTCAACTGGAACCCAAGGTGAGTGATATTTTCAAGCATTTGAGGAGTGACTTGAAGCTTTCAGATGCTGGAAACTCATTAATTAGTGAGGGAACAAGGGGCTCTGTGGGGGGGGGGGGTTGTTGTTGGTGGGATGCCTATTTCTTTGGTTTAAAGTCTGAAGCAGAGGCTGGAATATGTTCCAATATTCAACCACTTTGAAGGGATAGAGCTTGAGGAGGAGGTGAAAGGGTCTCCGATTTTTTATGCTAGGATTGTGAGGTTTGTTGTACATGCACTGAGTGAGGTGCAGGCAGTCACTACTGGGAATGGTGGAGGGAGTGTGTCCCAGAATGATAGTGAAGCTAACATAATGTTGGACACCATTGGGCGCTCAGATGGTGTTGGTGAGTAGGAGAAAAGGGTGATGTAGGTGGTTGTGCATAATAATGATGGGATTGTTGAGAATGAGCCTTCTTGCCAGGGGAAAGTCAGTAAGCTGCCTGGGGAGGATGGGCAATTGAATATTACTCTACCTAAAGTTGAGGCGGACAAAATAGTTGGTGATGTGGTTTGTCCTACTTTGAAGGAGGATAAGGGCCTACATATGGTACTCGCAGGTGTGGTGACCTCTCCTTGTCGGGCTCTTGAGGAACCTGCCCTGGTGGCTCCTAGCATGCCACAGTGTGGGGTCCTTGCTAGCTATTCTTAAAACTAGGAAGCCTTCTTCATCCCTGATCATGATCTTTTCTATGAGGATAGTAGAAGGATGAGTCACAATATGGATATGATCATTAGGGAGAGGGCCTTTCTAGAGGAGGCCATTCCATTTGGGAAGGAATAAAAATATTCAGGGGTCTCTTTAGATCCCTAAAAGAGAAAGATAAGGAAGGGATATTCTAATTTACCAAACATTGTGTCCACAAGAGCCTATTTCAAATCTAAGAAAGATGCCTTTGGTAGAAGAGGTCAGTATATCAAGGCACAACTGAATGTGGAGCAGCAAAATCTCAGAGAGTATTACACTACCTTCTTCAAGAAATATGAATCATCTGAATGGGAGTCGGTGGAGTCGGATGCTTCCTCTGGTTATGGTGCTGATGGGGATCCTTATGGGGATGGAGACGTTGATTTGAAGTTCTTGTTTCTTTTTCTTCTACTTTTCGGGTGTTTAGGGGTTTTTTGATGTCCTAGGGGGTCTAGTGTTTTTCGGTGTGGGTCGTTTGACCCCACCCCGCCCTTGTCAGCTTGTTTTCTTTTCTTTTAATAAATTTTGGGGGGCCATGAATAGCCTAGCCCTACTCCTTGCCCAAAAAACCCTAAAAACTCTAAAAACATTAAAACCCTAAATAAATAAAAAAACACAAAAAACCTAGAAAATCCAAAAGACCCTAAAAACCTCGAAAAACCTAAAACACTTGAAAACCCTAAAACCCCTCAAAATCCATAAAAACCCTAAAAACCAAAAAAATCCTAAAAAACTCATAAAAATCAATGAAAATGTAAAAAACCTGAAAACCCCCTAAAAACCATAAAAACCATAAAAACATAAAAAAACCATAAAACCCATAAAAACCCTAAAAAACACTAAAAACTATAAAAACCATTAAGTCCCCTAAAAACGTTAAAGAACTCTAAAAACCCTTAACACCCCTAAAAAACTCAAAATAACCCAAAAATACCAAGAGACCCTAAAAACCTTGAAAAAACCTAAATAACCTTGAAAACACCTAAAAACCCTCAACATCCCTAAAAACCCCCTCAAAACCAAAAACCCATAAAATCCTAAAAAAACCCATAAAAATCCATGAAAATGTAAAAACCCTAAAAACGCTAAAAACCTCCTAAAACCATAAACCCCCTAAAAACCTTAAAACCCCAAAAAACCAATAAGAGCCCTAAAAACCCACTGAAAACTCCAAAAACCCTTAAAACCCCTTAAAATGTTTAAATACTTTTAAAACCCATTAAATCCTAAAAGAACTAAAAAACATGTAAAAACCCAAAATACCCTAAAAATCCTAAAAACCACAAAAAACACTAAAAACCCTTGAAAACCCCAAACAACCATCAAAATACCTAAAATCCCTAAAAACCCCCAAAACCATAAAATTCCTAAAAACCTTGAAAAAACCATTAAAATGTAAGAAACCTTTAAAACTCTTAAAAACCCCTGTAAACCATAAAATACCCTAAAACCATAAGAAACACTAAATACCCATTAAAAACTCTAAAAACCATTAAAAACTCTAAAACCCCTTTACCACTAATAACGTTAAAAACTATAAAAACCTTAAAACCCTAAAAACTCAAAAAACCCATAAAATCAAAAAAAGACCATAAAAACCCTCAGAAACACTAAAAACATCAAAAACCACTAGAAACCCATTAAACCCCTCAAAATCCCCAAAATCCCTAAAAATAAATGGGGGGGGGGGGTCGGGAATAGCCCGACCCTCGCACCTTCCTTGCCCCAAAATCCCTAAAAACACTAAAAACCATAAAAATCCTCAAAACCTTGAAAACCCCCTAAAACCCATGAAAACCATGGAAACCCTGAAAAACCCTATAAAAACCCAAAAAATCCATAAAACCCCCAAAAATAGTAAAAAATCTAAAAATACTTAAACCCCCTTAAAAGGTTAAAAAACTCTAAAAAAACTTTAAAACCCTAAAAAGATCAAAAAAAATTCTAAAAAACCCAAAAAACTCTAAAAACCCTTAAAACCCCCAAAAAACTCTAAAAACCCTTAAAACCCCCAAAAAACCCTAATAACCTTTGAAAACCCCCCAAAATCTCAAAAAACCCTAAAAACCCTAAAAAACATAAAAATCCTAGAAACCCCTAAAAATCCATGAAAAAAAATTAAAAAACCCTAAAAGCCCTGAAAATCCCAAGAAAATAAAAAAATCCCAAAAAAATTAAAAAAATTCCAAAAAACCCTCAAAAACTCTAAAAACGAATAAAAACTCTAAAACCCTTAAAACAGCTAAAAAAATTAAAAACACTAACAACCTTAAAAAAATAAAAAACTCAAAAAAATCCTAAAAAACCAAAAAAACCAAAAAAACCAAAAAAAACATGAAAACCCTTAAAACTCCTAAAAATTCAAAAATCCACGAAAAAATTTAAAAACCCTCAAAATCCGTCAAATTCCATAAAAATACTAAAAACCATAAAAATCCTAAAAAAATCTAAAAAGGCATGAAAATGTAAAAAACCCTAAAAACCCCTAGAAAACCATAAAAACCAAAAAAAATTTAAAAACCCAAAAACTCATAAAACCCTAAAAACCACTAAAAACTCCAAAAAACAATAAAAACTCTAAAAACCCAAAAAACTCTTAAAAAGAAATAAAAAACCTAAGAAACTCAAAAATCCCCTACAAACACAAGAGACACTAAAAGCCCTAAAAAACTCAAAAAATCATAAACATCATAAATAACCCCAAAAAATCCATGAAAACGTAAAAACCCTATATACACTGAAACAGCTTGAAAAACATAGAAACCCATAAAAACCATAAAAGCCCATAAACCCTTAAAAACCAACTAAAAACTATAAAAACCCTTAAAACATAAAAATGTTAAAAACGTCTAAAAAAACGTAAAAACCCTAAAAAATAAAAACCCCCTGAAAAGCCAAAAAGACCCCAAAAACCATAAAATCCCAAAAAATGTTAAAAACATCAAAAAAAACCTTTAAAACCTTACAAACTCAAAAAACCCTGAAAACCCAAAAAGACCCTAAAAACCCTCAAAATCCCAAAAAACACTAAAAAACACTAAAATCCATAAAAAACCTAAAAACCCCAAAAAATCCATGACAATGTAAAAACTTTGAAATACACAAGAAAACCATAAAACCCCCTAAAACCCTAAAAACCCTAAAAACACTAAAAACCCTTAAAACCCCTAAAAATGTTAAAAACTCTAAAAACTCTAAAAACCCCTAAAAACTAAGAAAACCCAAAAAACCAAGAAAAATTCTAAAAATGCCAAAAAACTCAAAAAAACCTAAAAACCCCTAAAAACCCCAAAAAACTCAAAATCCACAAAACCCATAAAACCATAGAAATCCTAAACACCCCCTAATATTAATGAAAACATAAAACCCTAAAAACCCTGAAAAACCCATAAAAAACCTAAAAACCTCTAACAACCTTATAAAAACCTAAAATCCCATAAAATCCCAGTAAAAACTCCACAAACCCTTAAAACACCTAAAAACATTAAAAAATATAAAAAACCTTATAACCCTAAAAACTCTAAAAAACCCTAAAAACCATAAGGCCCTAAAAATCCTCACCCCCTAAAAACCCTAAAAACCATAAAAATCCTAAAAACACATTAAAATCCATGAAAACTTAAAAAACCCTGAAAACCCTTGACAACCATAAAATATCCTAAAAACCATAAAAAACCCCTAAAACCCATAAAAACCCTAAAACCCCTAAAAACCAATAAAAAATATAAAACCCCAAAAACATTAAAAATATTATTAAAACCTTAAAAAATAAAAAATAAAACACTAAAAATAAAAAAAGAATCATGAAAACCCTAAAAACCCTCAAAATCCATAAAACCCTAAAACCCATAAAAATTCTGAAAACCCTTAAAACTCCATGAAAATATAAAAACTCCTAAAAACCTTGAAAACCCACTAATAATTGTAAAAACCCCTAAAAACCATAAAAACCCTAAACACCAATAAAAATCCTAAAACCACTAAAAACTAAAAAACGCTATAAAATCCCTAAAAATGTAAAAAACTCTAAAAAAGCTTAAAACCCTAAAAAACTCAAAAAACCCTAAATCCTAAAAAGACCCTAAATACTGTGAAAGACCCTAAAAACAAAAAAAACCATCGAACTACCCTAAAACCCCTCAAAATCCCTAAAAACCCTAAAAACCATAAAAATCATAAAAAACCTTAAAATATAAGAAAACATAAAAAACACTAAAAACCTAAAACCCACTAAAAACTCTAAAAACACTTAAAACACCTAAAAACACCTAAAAACACCTAAAAACATTAAAAAAATCTAAAACCCCTAGAAACTTTAAAAAAAACCCTAAACCCCCAAAAGGACCCTAAATCCATGAAACCCCTAAAACCCCTAAAACCCTATGAAAACCCCTAAAATCCCTCAAAAACCATAAAACCCCTAAAAAACACAAAAAAATCCTAAAAAACCCCTAAAAATCCATGAAAAAGTAAAAAAACCGCAAAAACCCTAAAAACAGTTGAAAACCAAAAAAAAACATAAAAAACTTAAATAAACCTAAATACCCATAAAATCCCTAAAAACCCACTAAAACTCTAAAACCCCTTAAATCCCTAAAAAAATAAAAAACTCTAAAAAACCATAAAACCCCTAAAAACACAAAAAAAACCCTAAAACCCAAAAAAGGATCCTAAAACCCCGAAAACTCCTAAAAACCCTGAAAACACCTAAAAACCCTTGAAAACCCCAAAAACCATCAAAATACCTAGAAACCCTAGAAACCCCAAAAAACCATAAAAATCCTAAAAACCCCTAAAAATTCCTGAAAACGTAAAAAACCCTAAAACCCTGAAAAAACCCCTAAAAACCATAATAAACCTAAATAAAAAAACACTAAAAACCCATTAAAAATTATAAAATCCTTTTAAACCCCTAAAAACAATTAAAAAACTATAAAAACTTTAAATAAATTGAAAAAAACTAAAACCCAAAAAGACCCTAAAATCCTTGGAAATCCCTAAAAACTCTAAAAACATCTACAAAACTGTAAAAAAACATCAAAATCCATAAAAAACATAAAAATACTCAAAAAACATTAGCATGAATAAGTAAAAACCCAAAGAACCTTGAAAACCCCCTAGATACCATAAAGACACCTAAAACCTTAAAAAACCTAAAAACCCTAAAAACTGTAAAAAACCTCTAAAAAATATAAAAACCCTTAAAACACATAAAAATGTAAGAAAAATCAAATAAACTTGTGGAGCTCATGGTTTTTTGTTTTCAGGTTGCGGGGTCGTCAGACATTGAAGCTCCTGGCTCGTCGACATCAACCTTGTTTTCAAACAACTATATTTGTTGGTTTTTGGTCGAGGGATCAAGGTTGGTGGTGTATTGTGGTCCCTATCAGCTTCTCCGGTGATGGTGTATGGGATGGTTCTTTTTTTTTCATCACCCAAATTCCCGATTTTGTGGTGGATTTGCAGGCTTTCATCATTTAATTTGTTTTTGGTGTGTTCTTGGGAAAAGGTTCTAGTTCTTTTGTCAATACTTCTATAGTATTTGTCATCTATTCTCATGAAGATCTATTTCATTGGCCATCGTCATCCCTTTATCAATTACGCTATGTGTTTGGGACTTCACTAGCCTCTTTATTGCTTTAGTATTTGTGTTATATTTCTTGTGGATTATTATTGGTGTGTTTCATGTGCTTCTGGTTTGTGTGGCTACTTCAAGGTGTAGCCCAGATGCTCTGGATTGGAGGTTTGGTGCCACCGACGCTATTGGGTTGTGAATGGGATGGAGTTTTTATGATTCTACATTGCAGGGTTTGTTTTATTTTATGTGGGATTGGATCATCCCTATTGTTGTGATTCCTTGCTAGGTGGAGAAGGCAGGTTTGTCTTGGTGAGGAGCCTGTAGGGTGCATGCTGCTCTTGCTGGTCTGGTGGGATCTATGGATGGGGTGGAGCGGAAGCTTGCTAGGTTCTGGGAGTTGGGTGTATAGAATTGGATCTGTTTTGGATGATGTTGTTGATGGTTACTAGTTGTTGGAGCTGGTTTGAGGTCGATAGAGGGAGATGTTGGTGCTAGAAGTGGGTGTGTGGGTCCTAGATAATTGGTTTCTTTACTGTTTAGAGTTGGTGTTTTTATGGAAGGGTGTGGCTGCGAGGGTAGGTTTTTCTATAGGTGCTTGGAGTGGACACTATTTTTGGGAGTTCTGTTGCTAGTTGTGGATCTATGCAGGTGTTGGGATTGACATTGTTGTTGGAGCTGTTGTTGGATTTGGGTTCTCTTTTTTCCAATGGGTTGGTGATGTTATAGAGTGATGGCTTGTTGTGGTGGTTCCTTGTTATAGTTGTTGTGTCCGGCGGGGTGTTGGGAGGTGGTGAAACTGTTGGGAGTTTGGGATGATGGGTGGTTTTGGGGTGCTGGAGTTGTTGGGTGGTGTTGTTCGGGGGGTACTGGGTGGATTAGGAGAGGGAAGGTTGGTGTTGGATGGGTCAATGGGCTGCTGGTGTGGCTGGTGTTGGTAAGGATGTGATGGAGACTGGGTTGTTGTAGGAGTGTGTATTGTTGGCTAGGCTGTCGGAGTGAATCATAATACTTCTTGGTGAAAGTATTTTTGGTGTGGAGTGGGAATTTTTTCTATGCTCTGGTTGCTTTGGGCTTACTGGTTGGTGACACTGTCTATGTGGTGGTAGGGAGTGTTACTGGCCTTTGTTTTTCTGTTGTTGCTTATATGGGGACAAGGGCAGTAAAGTGTGGAATGCTAGTTTGGTTCTAGGTTTAACTTCTTGTTTCTTGTCATTGTTGGATTTCAGGCTTGGTGTTTCAACCTTTAGGTGACCCTCCTGTACTTACATTCATTTTCCCTTTTATATACTCATTCTATTTTCCTTGCAAAAAAACTCTAAAAAACCTTAAAAACCCAAAAAAAATTCAAAACCCCCTAAAAACCTAAAAGACCCTAAAAACCTTGAGAACCCCTCAATAACCTAACCCCCTGGGAATCCCTAAAAACCCTCAAGTCCCTAAAAATCCTAAAACCCCTTAAAAATCCTAAAACCCCCTAAAAATCCATGAAAACGTAAAAAACCCTAAAAACCCTAAAACCCCTAAAAACCTAGTAACCCTAAAAAACCACTAAAAACTATAAAACCCTTAAAATCCCGAAAAACGTTAAAAAACTCTAAAAACCTTTAAAACCTAAAAAAAACTCAAAAAAACCCAAAAACCCAAAAGTGCCTAAAACCCCAAAAAAACAATATAAACCCCTAAAAACCCCTAAACACCCTCAAAATTCCTAAAAAAACTAAAAATAGAAAAGAAACTAAAAACCACTAAAAAACCTTGAAAACATGAAATACCCTAAATACCTTGAAAACCCCATGAAATCCATAAAACCTCTAAAAAGCATAAAATCCCTAAAAACCCGTAAAAACCACTAAAACCCTTAAAACCGCATAAAACCCCAAAAAAATGTTAAAAAATACTCTAAGAAACCTTTAAGACCCTAAAAACTAAAAAAACTTAAAAACCCTGAAAAACCCAAACCCCTTAAAACACTTGAAACCCCCTAAATATCCCTAAAACCCCTAAAAACAATTAAAATCCATAAAAATCATAAAAACCCCTAAAAATTCATGAAAACGTAAAAAACTATAATAACCTCCCCAAACCCCCAAAAACCATAGAAACCCAGAAAAATCCATAAAATCCCTAAAAACCCACAAAAAACACTAAAACTGCTAAAAACTTTAAATTTTTTTAAAAACCTTAAAAACCCCAAAAGACCCTAAAATCCTTGAAAAACCTAAAAACCCTAAAAATCCACGAAAACACTTTAAACCCCTCAAAATCCATAAAAACCCATAAAAACCCTAAGAAACCCCTAAAAATCCATGAAAACATAAAAACTCCAAAAACCCTTCAAAACCTCTGAAATCTATAAAAACCCCTAAAAACCTAAAAACCCCCAAATCCCATAAAACCCTAAAAACCTACTAAAAACTCTAAATACACTTAAAATCCGAAAAATGTTAAAAAACTATAAAGAACCATGAAAACACTAACTCTAAAACCCCTAAAACCCCAAAATACCTTAAAAACTCTTAAAAACCTTAAAAACTAGAAAAAAACCCCAAATCCCTAAAAATCATCAAAATCCCTAAAAATCTTAAAGACCCAAAAAACATAAAAAACATAAAAAACACCTAAAAATCTATAAAAACATAAAAATTCTAAAAGCCTTGAAAAACCTCTAAAAATCCTAAAACCCTCTAAAACATTAATAACCCATAAAAACCCTATAATTACTAAAAACTCAAAAAAACCTTAAAACCCCTAAAAATGTTGAAATACTATAAAAACCCTAAAAAACCCTAAAACCCAAAAACCTAAAAGACCCTAAAACATTGAAAAACCCTAACCCCCCTAGGAAATCCTAAAAAGCCTGAAAATCCCTAAAACCCAAAAACCATAACAATCCTAAAAAACCCCTAAAATCCATGAAAACATAAACAACTCTAAAAACCCTTAAAAACCTTAAAAGCAATAAACCCCCTAAAAACCCTAAAAACCCATAAAAACCCTCAATATCCCTAAAAACTCTAAAACACCTTAAAACCCCTAAGAACATTAAAAAACTATAAAAAATACTTAAAACTCAATGAATCCTTAAATTCCCTAAAAACTCAAAGAAACCATAAAACCTAAAAGACACTAAAAACCCTAAATATCCCTAAATATCCATAAAAACCCTCAGAAACCCAAAACACCCTAAAAACATAAAAATATTAAAAAAACCCCTAAAAATCCATGAAATGAAAAAAAAAACCTAAAAACCCTAAATAACCACTGAAATCCATAAAACCCCTAAAAACCTTAAAAACCCGAAAACCCATAAAAACTGTAAGACAACTGAAAAATCTAAAACCCCATAAAACTCCTAAAATGTTAAAATCTCTAAAAAGAACAAAAACATCCTAAATAACCAAAGGACCTAAAATCCCCAAAATCACAGAAAATCCCCAAAACCCCTGAAAACCCCTGAAAACCCCCTAAAACCCTCAAAAATACCTAAAAACCCTAAAAACCATAAAAATACAAAACAAATCCCCTAAAAATCCATGAAAACGTAAAAAACCCAAAAAAACCTAAGAAACCCCTAAAAACCATAAAACCCTCTAAAAACCTTTAAAAACCAAAACCCCATAAAAAACATAAAAACCGCCAAAATCTCTAAAACCCTTAAAACCCCTAAAACATTATAAAACTCTAAAAACCTTAAAAACACTAAAAAACTCAAAAAAGACCCCTAAAACCAAAAAATATCATAAAAACCTTGAAACCCCTAAAAACCCATGAAAACCATAAAAAGCCTATAAACCCATAAAAACCCTAAAAATCACTAAAAAATCTAAAACCCATTAAAATGTTAAAAAACTCTAAAAAACATTAAAACACCTAAGAACTCAAAAAAACCCCTTAAACCCCAAAAAACCAAACAAACCTTGAAACCCTTGAAAAACCCAAAAAACCCTCAAAATCCCTAAAAACCCTAAAAAACCATAAAACCATAAAAATATTAAAAACCCCTAATAATCTATAAAAACGTAAAACCCCTAAAAACCCAAAAAAACACTAAAACTCTAAAAAACCCTCAAAACCTTTAAAAATGTTAAAAAACTCATAAAAACCTTAAAAACCTTGGAAACCCTAAAAACCGCAAAAAAACTCTAAAAATACAAAATACCCTAAAAACCTTGAATAACCCTAAATCCTAAGGTGAGAGGATGGCGGCTGTTTCCCCAGGATTCTCTCGCGCTCTCCTCTCGCGATGCTTCTCCCATGGCGTGATGACGCTTCCCTTTCGTTTGTGGATTCTCAGTCGTCAGTCTTCATAGCACTGCTGCTACCTGCGCCTGCGATATGTTTCTCCTGGATCTGGATCTGTGTTGTGTTTGCAGTTTCCCTTGTGTCGGTCTCAGATTCAGAAGTCAACCATGGAAGATCGGGTCAGATCCAGCCTCTCCAGCACGCGGATCTACATCTTCTTGGAGATGTGGATTGGATCTGGTCTCTGGTTTTGCGGATCTTTGGTGGAGATTCTCAGATCTAGTTTGCTCATAGCGTTGCTTTCCTCGGAGTAGTGGTTCAGATATGGCTTGTTTCTGGCCGCGTTGACTTCGTTCTATAGTTCTGGACCGCCGGTGGTGTCTGCAAGGATGGTATGTGTTTTGGTTCGGACCGTTGTTCGAATTGGTTCTTCAGCTCTACGGTCGCCTCCCACTATTGCTAGCTTGCTCTGGTCATGTTGGGATCTGGTCCGTCTGGCGGTAAATGGCTGCGTTGGTGAATTTTATGGTTCAATGTTTTTGCATTATAGCTTTTGTTGCTTTGTGATCATGGCTATTTTGGATGCGAACCTTTTCTGGTGTTGGTTCTCGAATTTGATGTGTGCCGAGGTGAGATGCTCTTTGTGTGCTGCTGATTGTTTGCAAGGTGTGAATGGTTTTGGTGCTTTTTGGAAATTACTGCTTGCTGGCGAGCTGGGCTGTGATGAAGCTGTTGGATCTAATCTGGGGTACTGGTGGCCCTGTACTGTTGGATGTTGTGTGGTTGGATGTACTTCTATGTGTTGCATGGCGGAGGCTGTAGGGATAAGCGGTCTTGAATGCTGGAAGGGCTGTTTGACCTGGTCTGTTTTGGATGTGGCTGGTTTTTCCCCTGACTGCTGCTGGGTACGATTTTTCTGGCTAATCTATGGTGAAGGTGGAAATCTACTGGTAGTTGGTTTTCTTTGGTATGATGGATGGATTTTGTTTGGCTGGAATACGTTGATGTTTGTGAGAAGGAATTTGGTGCCTTTGGCTCGGTGCTACTTGCGGGGGACCTTCTTTGTGAGGAGGTGCTGTATGCTGAAACTTGTGCAAATGGAGGATGGTTGCTGTATGGAAGTGAAATCTGGTTGCTGTCTCTTGTGTGATTCTGGTGCTGATGGTTATGTGCTGCTGGTGATGGCTTTTTTTGGTGAGAAGGTGTTGGATGCTGGTATATGTGAGGTTGGAAGCTGGTCATGTCTTGGTTGTGAGCTGCTGGATGTTGGATGCTGCTGGATGATGATGATGGTTGTTGCTTGGACCTGGGTGTTCTTGTTGGGTTTTCTTTTCTGATTTTTCTTTTTTGGCGTGGGTTGTAAGGGGTTTTTGGGTGTGGTTCGTTTGACCCCTCCCCTCCCTTGTCTGCTGAGTCACTTTTTTTCTTTCTAATAAATTTGGGGGGCCAGGAATAGCCCGACCCTCGCATCATCCTTGCCTAAATCCTAAGGCCAATTACTACCAGAGCCTCCTCCAAGGCCTCCAATTCTGCAGAGCAGTAGTGGATTAGGAACATCTATACCAATCCTGCTATTGACATGGAAAGTGCTATGAAGGCTACGTCGAAGTGGGAAACGGTAGAGTCATATGTGTCTTCGGGATATGGTGCTGATGGAGACCCTTATGGGGGTGGTGGGGAGGTCGACCTGTATGATATGTAGTCTCTTTTGGGTATGGGTTGTTTGGCCCTACCCCTACCTTGTTTGTTTGACCTTCTTTTTCTCATACATGTGGGGGGGGGGGGGCAGGAATAACCTGGTCTTGCACCTTCTTTGTCCTAAAAATCTTTAAAAACCCAAAAATCCATAAAAACCCTAAAAAAAATAAAAAATTTAATAATCCTAAAATCCACTAAAAATGTTTAAAAACTCTAAAATCCCTTAAAAACCCTAAAAAAGTCAAAAAAAAAACACAAAAAACCCAAAAAGATCTGAAAAACCCTGAAAACCCCTAAAAAAGAATGAAAAACCCTGGAAAACCCTAAAAACAATGAAAACCCCTAAAACCCTCAACATTCCTAAAAACCCTAAAAACCCTAAAAACCAGAAAATGCCAAAAACCCCTAAAAATCCATGAAAACGAAAAAACCCTAAAAATCCTAAAAAACCCCTTAAAACCATAAATTCCCATAAAAACCTTAAAAACTGTAAAAATCCATAAAACCCCTAAAAACACTAAATACTCTAAATACCCTTAAAACCCCTAAAATGTTATAAAACTCTAAAAACCTTAAAATCCCTAAAACACTCAAAAAAACTCGGAAAACACAAAAGACCCTAAAACTCTAAAAACCCTTAAAACCCCTAAAAACCCCAAAATCCCCTAAAATAGTTCAAAATCCCAAAATCCTAAAAAATCATAAAATCCATATTAAAAAAACTCTAAAAATCCATGAAAACATAAAAAAACCCTAAAAACCCTGAAAACCCCCTAAAAACGATAACCCCCCCAACTTTAAATACCCTTAAAACCCCATAAAAACCCTAAAAATCCACTAAAAATATAAATAGCATTAAAATCCCTAAAAGCAGTGAACATCTAAAACACCTTTAAACCCCTACAAACCCAAAAACCGAAAACGTCCCTAAAAACCCTAAAACCCCTAAAAACCTCTGAAAACCCTAAAAACCCCTCAAAATCCCTAAAAACCACAAAAAACCTAAAAATAATAAAAATCCTAAAAAGCCACTAAGAATCCCTGAAAACATAAAAAACCCTAAAAAACATTAAAACCCATGAAAGCCATAACAGTCCCTAAAAACTTGAAACCCCTAAAACCCATAAAAACCCTAAAAACCACTAAAAAAATATTAAAACCTTTTAAACCCCTCAAAATGTTAAAAATATCTAAAAAACCTTACAAACCCTAAAAACTCGAAAAAATCCATAAAAACACCAAAAGACCCTAAACACCCTAAAAAACACTAAAACCCTTAAAACCTTAGCAATAGCTAAAAACCCTCAAAACCCTTAAAAACCCTCAAACCCCTAAAAACTATAAAAATCTTGAAAACCCCTAAAAATCAATGAAAATGTAAAAAACACTGAAAACCCCATGAAAACCATAAAATCCCTAAAAACCTTAAATACCATAAAACTCATAAAAACCCTAAAAACCCAATAAAAACTCTAAAAACTTTTAAGACATCTAAAAATGCTAAAAACTCTAAAAAACATTTAAAACATTAAAAAAACTCAAAAACCCCCTAAAACCCCCAAAAGACCCTAAAAACACTAAAATCCCCAAACCCCAAAACACCCTAAAAACCCTCAAAATCTCTAAAAATACAAAAAAACCCTAAAATCCAAAAAAAAATCCTAAAAACCCCTAAAAATCCCTGAAAACATAAAAAACACCAAAAATTCGCAAAAACCATAAATACTACTAAGAACATAAAAACCAATAAAAATCATAAAAACACAATAAAAACTCTAAAAACCCTTAAAACCCCTAAAAACGGTAAATACTCTGAAAACCTTAAAACCCCCAAAAACTCAAAAAAACCCTAAAAACCCAAATGACCCTAAAACCCCTAAAAAACTAAAACTCCATCAAAAATTATAAAAATCATCAAAATCCCTAAAACCCATAAAAACCCTAAAATATATAAAAATCCTAAAAAACCCATAAAAATCCACAAAAATGTAAAAAACCCTAAAAACCCTAGAAACCTATAAATCCCCCAAAACCCAAAAAAATCCCTAAAAACTAAAAAACACTCTAAAAACCATAAAAATCCTAAAAATCTATGTGAATGTAGAGAACCCTATGAAACCCTGAAAACCAAAAAACCCCCAAAAACATTAAAACCCCTAAATACTCATAAAAACCATAAAAACCCACTAAAAACTCTAAAACCCCTTTAGACCCCTAAAAACCACAAAAAACTCTAAAAAACCTTAAAAACTCAAAATACTCAAAAAAACCAAAAAAACCCAAAAACACCCTAAAATCCCTGAAAACCAAAAAAACCCTAAAACCCATGAAAACCCCTAAAACCCTTAAAAACCCTAACAAACCTCAAAACCATAAAAATCCTAAAGAACCTCTAAAAATCTGTGATAACATTAAAAAAACCTTAAACCCTAAAAAACCTAAAAACCCTAAAAACCCTAAAACCCACAAAAACCCATAAAACCTTAAAAATCCATTAAAAACTATAAAAACCCTTAAAACCATTAAAACTTTAAAAGACTATAAAAACCTTAAAACATTTGAAAACTCTAAAAACTGAAAAAGACCATAAAAACCCTTGAAAACCCTTAAAACCCCACAAAATCCCTAAAACCCCTATAAACCATAAAAATCCTAAAAAACCCATAAAACCCAAGAAAATGTAAAAAAAATCTAAAAACCCCTAAAGCCCCCTGAAAACCATAAAACCCCTAAAAACCTTAAAAATCCTAAAACCCATAAAAACCCTAAAAACTTATAAAATCTCTAAAAACTCTTAAAACCTCTAAAAATGAATAAAAACACCAAACAACCTTAAACCCCATAAACACTCAAAAAATGCTAAAAATCCCAAAAATTCATGAAAAACACTAAAAAACTTTTAAACCCCTAAAAACACTCAAAATACATAAAAACTCTAAAAAATCCATAAAATCATAAAATTCCGAAAAGTCCCCTAAAAATCAATGAAAACGTAAAAAACCATAAAAACCCCAAAACTCTATAAAAACCATCAAAACCCACTAAAAACTCCAAAAACCTTAAAAACCCCTAAAAACGTTACAAAACTCTAAAAATCCTTTAAAACCCTAAAAGAACTCAAAAAACCCCAAAAAAATACATAAAAACTCTAAAAACCCTTGAAAACCCCTAAAACCCATAAAAACCATAAATACCATAAAAATCCTAAAAAACTCCTAAAAATCCATGAAAATTTATAAAACCTTAAAAACCCTGAAAACCCCCCCAAAACCATAAAACCCCCTAAAAACCTTAAAACCCCAAAAAACCCCTAAAACCCTCTAAAAACTCGAAAAACCTATAAAATGCCCAAAACCCCAAAAGACCCTAAAAACCATGAAAATCCCTAAAAAACATTAAAACCCTAAACCCTTAAAAATCTTAAAAACCCAAAAGACCCTGAAAACCCAATAAGTCTTTAAAAACTAATAAAATTCCTATAAACCTCTAAAAAATCCTAAAAACCCTCAAAATCTCAAAAAATCATAAGCAAACCACCAAAACTATAAAAAAAATAAAAACCCCCCAAAAATCCCTGAAAATGTAAAAAACCATAAAAAACTTGAAAAACCCCTAAAAATCATAAATTCCCATAAAAACCTTAAAATCCCTAAAACCCCATAAAAACCACTAAAACACGAAAAACCCTTAAAACCCCTAAAAATGTTTAAAAACTCTAAAATCCCTTTAAACCCCTAAAAAGGTAAAAAAACCCAAAAACCCAAAAAAGATCCTAAAAAGGATGAAAACCCTAAAAACCTTAAAACCCCCTAAAAACATAGTTTAGTTCCTCTTGAGTTTTCTCTCATGGATGTGGTGACTACTCTTAATGGGTTGGTTTTGTGCTGATTGGGTGTTGTTGCTTGGGTTTTTGGGTGATGGGTTTCAGAGATGCCTTTTTGGTTTAGTGGCTTTTGGCTGCTCATGTTGGGGAGGAGTTTTTTTATGATTCTAGTTATGGTTGTCATTTAGCGGGATGTGTTCGGCCTTAAGGTTGATGGCAGGCTATTTCATGCATGGCTATGGTGCATCTGGTCGTGGACCTGTGCATATGCTTTCTTGTGGACAAGAAAAGTGGAGTGCAGAATGCTGGTCTTCGACACTGTTTTTTCTTTTTTTGTTGTTTTCGACCTTTGGGTCAGTTTTTTCACCCTTGGGTGATTGTTTTTACTTTAATTCTCTTTCCCTTTTATATATCATGTTCTATATGCCTTAAAGAAAAAACCTTAAAAAACATAAAAACCACTAAAAACTCTAAAAACCGTTAAAACCCCTAAATAGGTAAAAAAATCTAAAAAACCTTAAACACCTAAAAAACACAAAAAACCCTAAAAACCCTAAAAACCTTAAAAACCCTAAAAAGTGTAAATACCCTAAAAAGTATAAAAATCCAAAAAAAATCTAAAAATTCATGAAAACATAAAATACCATAATGTGCTGAAAAACACGGAAAACATAAAAATACCAAAGAACCCATAAAAACCCCCAAAGAACCCATTAAACCCTAAAAACCAACTAAAAACTATAAAAACCCTTAAAACCCCTAAAAACATTAAAAATTATTAAGAACCTTAAAACCTGACAAAAAAATCAAAAAAACTTTAAAAATCCCTAAAGAACCTAAAAACCCTAAAAAAACTCTAAAAACCATAAAACCCTAAAACCATAAAAACAATGAAAACCACCTAAAACCATAAAACTCTTAAAAAACTTAAAACCCCTAAAAAGACATAAAAACATTAAAACCCATTAAAAACCCTCAAAACCCCTAAAAATGTTAAAAACTATAAAAAACCTTAAACCCCTAAAAAAATCCAAAAAACACTTAAAACCCAAAAAGATCCTAAAAACCCTGAAAAACACTAAATACCCTAAAATCGCTCAAAATCTATAAAAACCGTAAAAACAATAAAAATATTAAAAACCCCTAAAATCAATGAAAAAGTAAAAAACCCTAAAACCCTGAAAAACATAAAAACCCCTAAAAACCATTAAAAACACCAAAACCCCCTAAAAACCACAATAAACTCTAAAAACATTTTAAACCCCTAAAAACATTAAAAAACTCCAAAAAACATTAAAATCCCCAAAAAACTCAAAAAAAAACCTAAAACCCAAAAGACCCTAAACCCCTGAAAACCACTAAAACCCCTAAAAACCCCTAAAAACCCCTAAAACCCCCTAAAACCCTAAAACCCCTCAAAATCACTAAAAAATAAAAAAAACCATAAATCCTAAAAAAACCATAAAAATCCAGGAAAATATAAAAAAACCCAAAAACTATAAAAAAAACCTCTGAAAACCATAAAACCCCTAAAACCATAAAAAACCCTAAAAACCCATAAAACCCCTAAATACCACTAAAAATTATAAAAATTATTTAACCCTCTTAAAAAAGATTAAATAATTTAAAAAACCTTAAAACCCCTAAAAAACATAAAAAAACCTAAACTCCCCAAAAGACCCTAAAAACTCTGAAAAAACCTAAAAAACCTAAAAAACCTCTAAAAACCCTAAGAACCCTCAAAATCACAAAACCCTAAAAACCCTAAAAAATATAAAACCATAAAAATCCTAAAAAATCCCTAAAAATCCATGAAAACATAAAACACCATAAAAACCTTGAAAAAACCCTTGAAAACCATAAAAACCCCTAAAAACCTTAAAAACCCTAAAAATTCATAAAAACAACTAAAAACACTAAAATCCAATAAAACCCATAAAAAATTAAAAAGTATCAAACATTTTAAACCCTAAAAAACTCAAAAAAACCCTAAAATCCAAAAGACCCAAAAAGCAATGAAAATTGTTAAAACCGCTAAAAATCCATGAAAACCCCTAAAACCCCTCTAAATCACCAAAAACCATAAAACCCCAAAAAAACCATAAATCCTTAAGAAAACCGTAAAACCCGATAAAACCACAAAAAACTCTAAAAACCCTTTAAACTACTAAAAAAGTTAAATAATTATAAAAAACCATAAAACCCCTAAAAACTAAAAACCCTAAAAATCCAAAAAAAAACTTGAAAAACCCTAAAAACCCTTGAAAAACCTGAAAACCCATCAAAATCCTTAAAATAAAAAAAAAACCTTAAAACCATAAAATACTGAAAAACCCTTAAAAATCCATGAAAACATACAAACATTAAAAACCCAAAAACCCAAAAAAACCTAAAAAATCAATAAAAACTCAAAAAACCATTAAAACCCCTAAAAATGTTTAAAAAAATTTTAAAAACCTCAAAACCATAAATAACTCAAAAAACCCTAAAACTGAAAAATTCCCTAAAACCTTGAAAAACCCTAAAGACCATAAAACCCCCTGAAAAACACTTCACACTCTCAAAATCCCTAAAAATGATAGAAGAATCCTAAATTCCATAAAAATCCTCAAAACCCCTAAAAATCTAGGAAAAAGTAAAATACACTAAAAACCCTAAAAAACCATAAAAACCCCTAAAAACTATAAAAATATTAAAAAATCCTAAAAATACATGGAAAAGTGAAAATCAAAAAACCCTAAGAAACCCTTGAAAACTATAAAATCCTCTCAAAACCTTAAAAACCCCCATAAAAGCACTAAGAACCCACTAAAAACTCTAAAATCCATTTAAACCCCTAAAAACGTTAAGAAAATCTAAAAACATTGAAATCCCTAAAAACTCAAAAAAAAAATCTCAAAACCCCAAAAGACCCTAAAAACCCTCAAAAACCCTAAAAACCCAAAAAATCCCTAAAAACCTTAAAGACCATAAAAATCCAAAAAAATCCTAAAAATCCCTGAAAACATAAAAAACCCAAAAAACACTAAAAAACCTCCTAAAATCATAAAAACCCCTAAAAAAATTAAAAAAACATAAACCCTAAAACCACTAAAAACTCTAAAAACCCTCAAAACCCCTAAAAATGTTAAAAAACTCTAAAAACCATAAAACACTAAAAAACTCAAAAAATCCCTAAAACCCCAAAAAGTCCCTAAAAGTATTGAAAAACCCTAAAAACCCTAAAACCCCTCAAAATCTCTAAAAAACTTTAAAAACCCTAAAACCCACAAAAATTATAAAAAACCCCTAAAAATCCCTGAAAACATAAAAATCCTTAAAACCCTGAAAACCCCCTAAAAACCATAAAACCCCCAAAAAACCATAAAACCTATCAAAATGGAGATGGAGAGTTCTCTAGACAAGTGGGTAGGGATGGTGACAAAGGGGCCTCAAGTGTGGCCAGTGACAAAGTTTTATACAAGAAGGCAGCTCATGTTCTTCACCTCTGCCCCCCCCCCCAAAAAAGGAGGCAGAGGAGGGATTATTCTTCTCTCCTTAGGCCCTTGGAGTCCCAGGACACCATAATGGCAGATAATATGAAAATAAAATCCAACAAGAAAGAGTGGTCTCCACGTAATTTCGACCAGGAGAGGCTCAGGGAGAAGTACTTAGCGCTTATAAGACTGCAGGAGGACTTTGAGTCAGGATGGGAATCTATGAACACAGGGGTGGAATCAGACTTATGCTTTCCTGATGTGGATGATGGATTTGGTGAAGATAATGACCCTTATGGTATGGGTTTGGTTTATCACTTTGGCGATGACATTGACTGACTTGTTCCTTTTTTGTGTTTTGGGCATTTTGGGGGTTTTGGTGTTTTGTTCTGAGGATTTTGGGTGAGGGTTGTTTGATCCTGCCCCTCCCTCTGATTGTGTTGTATGTTTTCTTTTTTATACATTTTGGGGGATTAGGGATAGCCTAGTAGTATGCCTTCCTATCCCTAAAGACATATAAAACCCCCAAAACCCCTCTAAAAACTCTAAAACCACTTTTAACCCCTAAAAACATTAAAAAACTCTTAAAAAACATAAACCCAGATTAAACTAAGAAAAACCCTTAAATATCTAAAAAAACTCTAAAACTCTAAAATCCTTTGAAAAACCCTAAAATCCTCAAAATCAATAAAGTCACTAAAAACCCTAATAACCATAAAAATCCTAAAATCCCTTAAGAAACCATGCAAATGTAAAAAACCCAAAAAACCTTGAAAACCCCCAAAAAACTATAGAAACCCCTAAAAACCTTAAAAACTCTAAAAACCAATAAAAAAGAAAAAAACCCAATAAAAATATAAAAAACCTTAAAACTCCTAAAAACGTTAAAAACCTATAAAAAACCTTAAAACTCAGAAAACTCAAAAAATCCCTATAATAGAAAAAGACCCTAAAAACCCTTAAAACACCTATAACCCCTCAAGTTCCCTAAAATACAATGAAACTATAAGAACCATAAAAATCCTAAAAGTCCCCTAAAAATAAATGAAAACGTAAAAAACCTAAAACTCTCAAAACCCCTAAAAATAATAAAAACTCTAAAAACCTTAAAAAATCCAAAAAACCCCATAAAAACTGCTAAAAACCCCTAAAAACTGCTAAGAACTATAAAACCCCCTAAACCCCCTAAAAAGGTTAAAAAACTATAAAAACCCTTTAAAACCATAAAAAAATAAAAACACCCTAAAAACAAAAAAAGGCCCAAAAACCTTGAAAACCCCTAAAAACCCCTAAAAACCCTAAAAACCCATGAAAATCCATAAAAGCCCTCAAAATTCCTAAAACCCCTAAAACCCCATAAAAATCCAAAAAAACCCATAAAATCTATGAAAACCAAAGAATCACTACAAACCCTAAAAACCCCTTGAAAACCATAAACCCCTAAAAACCTTAAAAACCCTAAAACCCATAAAAATCCTAAAAACCCACTAAAAACTATAAAGATCCTTTATACCCAAAAATACATTAAAAACCTTAAAAACCCTAAAAAAACCCTTAAAACCCAAAGACCCTAAAAACCCTGAAACCCCCTAAAAACCTTGAAAACCTATGGAAAACCCTAAAACTCTCAAAATAAAAAGACCATAAAAAGAAATAAAAACCATAAAAATTCTAAAAATACCTAAAAAACCAAAAATATATAAAATTCCCTAAAAACCGTAAAACCCCAGAAAACACCCAAAAAACCATAAAACCCCTAAAAACCTTTAAAAATACTAAAAACCCATAAAAACCGTAAATTTTTTTTACATACTCTAAAAAACCTTAAAAACCCTTAAAAACCCAAAAAAAACTTACGAACCCAAAAAGACCCTAAAAATCATAAAAACCCTTAAAACCCCTAAAAAATCATGAAACCCTCAAAATCCCTAAAAACCCTAAAAACCATAAAATCCTAAAAATTCCTAAAAATACATGACGACATAATAAACCCTAAAAAACTGAAACAACCCTAAAAAACTTAAAAACCCTAAGACTCCTAAAATCTTAATGAAAACTAAAACTAGAAAACCCCTTAAACCCCCCAAAAATGTTAAAAAACTCCAAATTTTTTTAAAAAACCTAAAAAACTAAAAAAACCCTAAGAACCCACTACTAGGAAGTTGAGTTTTCCAAACACTTGTATACCAACGGTTCTACAGAACCATTGGTATAGGGGTCCTTTACCAACAGTTTGTATAAACCATTGGTAAAGGTTGGTTTCATGAAGGATTTCCCAACGGTTTGAAGAAACCGTTGGGAAATCCACAATATTTTAACCCTTTGCCAATAGTTTGTACAAACCATTGGTAAATTCCATGATTTCCCAACAGTTTTTAAAAACCATTAGGAAAGGTCTCCCCAAATACACCCGATTACAGAGAAGCACAACACAGAACTCATTTCCCCTGATTTCCAGAATCCCCCAAACGCAGGTGAACCCTAACCCAAGGTCTTCCATCCGATCAGCTTCAACTCCCCCATCCAGGTTATACTCTTTAAACCTATTCCCAAATATAGAAATAGAAGCCCTCTTCCCTTGATTTCTCCATTTATTTCAATATTTAGAAAGATCACATCATTTTTTCCTATTTCTAGGGATTTTTGAAAATTTTATGATTCACACTATTTGATATTGAATCAATGATTAATACTTGATTGGTATATGTCTGTGAGTATATAAAATTTATTTTATAAACTATCCCTTAAAAGAATCACTATTTTGTGTTCTTTATGATGTGTATAGTATCATTGGCATACTTTATTATTAATCTCAAATTTAATAATTAATGGTATTTTTTATAATTTATGGAATTAAACCTCTTTAGGATCCATGAACAACCTATTAGTGTAGAATCCTAAACTTTATCCACCCATGGGGTGCGCTTGACTTGAGAATGTTTTCCCCCAAATACCTAGCGCCCCAGCTCCCAGTAGGTCTGATTGCAGACCTAATTCAGACCACCTCTCGACGTATTCTCAGCCGCGAAATACCTTCCAGTTGAAGATCCTTGTTCAATAAAACAAATTTTTATTTCTACACTTCAAATTAGTAAGTGTTATCTTAGATTAAGTGTTATCCCTATTTTTATTTAATGTTTGATGTTTTGATTTAGGTTAAGTTAGAGTTATTGTTGTTGGATTATCAAACCATTTGTTTGTTTTATGTTTTTTGTTCTACACTTCATACATCGTAAATGGTCTATTTAGTGGGGTTTGTTTAGTGCAGGGGGTAAAGGGTTTGATTTATGTATTTTGTTTAGTGGGGGTGGTCTGTCCAGGTGGGGGGTATGGGGTGTCCAAGGGGGTGGGGGTGGGCTGTCATGGACACCTTGTACCCCCTGGACAGCCCCCCACTCCTGGAAAGCCCCCCCCACAACCCCTGGACACCCCGACCCCCTGGACAGCCCCGCCACCCCCGTTGACAGCTCGCCCACCCCACTGGACACCCCGTACCCCCCTGGACAGCCCCCACCCCTATGGGCAGCCCGCCCACCCCCTAGACACCTCATACCCCCTGGACAGCCCCGCCCACCCCCTAGACACCCCCCTCCCCCCGTGGACTGGCCCCCACCCCTAGGGACAGCCCGCCCAACCCCTGGACAGCCCCGCCACCCCTGGACACCCCGCCCACCCCCTGGACACCTCGTACCCCCTAGACAACCCCCACCCCCAAGAAAGACCCCCACCTCCTGGACACCCCTGACCCCCATGGAAAGCCCCGTCACCCCCGTGGACAGCCCGCCCACCACCCTGGACAACCCATACCCTCCTGGACAGCCCCCCACCCTTATTGACAGCCCCCCCACCCCACCCCCAAACACCAGCCTACCACCCCAGGATACCCCCATCCCCCTGGAAAGCCCCCCCCCCACCCCCATGGACACCCCCTCCACCCCCGTGGACAGCCCGACCACTGCCCTAGACACCCCGACCACCACCCCTGGACAGCCTTCCCACCCCCCTAGACACCCCGTACCGCCTGGACAGCCCTACCACCCCCATGGGCAGCCCACCCACCCCCCTGGACTCCGCGTACCCCCGAAAATCCCCACCCACCCCGTGGACACCCCGCTCACCCCCTTGGACAGCCCTCCCACCCCCCGAGACTCCCCCTTCCCGCTGGACAACCTGACCACCCCCGTGGACATCCCGCCCACCTGGACACCCTGACACCCTAGACATCCCCCCACCCCCTGGACACCTCCGACCCCCTAGACGGCCCCCGCCACCCCCCTGAATACCCCACATCCCCCTGTACACTCCCTCCCCCTTGGGAAATGTATGTGATCACTCAAATTATCTACTAAAATATAAAATTTCTTCAATCTAAAATGTAGTCAACTCCTTAATAATTCTCCTCCAAAAGTGTACATGATCTTGTACACTCATGTATAGTTCTTCAAAGATATTTTGTTATAAATATAGTATTTTTTTGTCTTTTATATTATGATTCTCATATAGAGTAGTGTGTCAGTTTTGGTTTCATATAAAGTGAAGAACTCTCGTTTGATTAAATATATTTTCAATAAAGATTCAATCTTATTGAATTGATTTTTGACGAAATGACTTATAACAATTATTTTTTTACATAATGGATAGAAGTTGGATGTATGAAACTGATCGTATCTCAAGAAATTTTCAAAACAATTTGGAGAGCTTTTTAGATATTTCATTTAACAATGATTCAGATAGTGGACGCATATACTACCCTTGTTTCATTTGTGTTGGAAGACCTTGGTTGAGATGTGAAGAAGTCAGCTACCACATAACCAAATATGGTTTTCAAGAAAACTACTATGTGTGGTATCACAATGGGGAGAAAATGAAATCTAAAATTGCTGATGATCCAAATTAGAGGACTGGAGTGGAGAATTTGTTATATGACTTGTTTCTGTTTATTCATCATCATGAAAAAGAAAGGATTCTGACCCAAGAAGACTTCGATATGAGAACACATGATGTGTCTAATGAAAATGATGATGTTGTTAGGGTGACAAGATGGATGCTTCCATGACTCCAGTGTATCGACAATGCGATAAAATGAAAAGGCTGGAATTTTTAATTCGATTGTTTCATTCGAAAACTATGTATGGGATGTCCAAAAAGTCCCTAAAAGTCCTAAAAACCCCTAAAAACACCTAAAAACCTAAAACCCCCTCAAAATCTCTAAAAAACCTTAAACACCCCCAAAACCATAAAAATTATAAAAAACCCCTAAAAATCCATGAAAACATAAAAACCCTTAAAAACCTGAAAACCCCCAGAAAAGCATAAACCCCCAAAACATTAGAAAATATCAAGAGGGGGATGGAGCATCCTCTAGAAAAGTGGGTAGGGATGGTGACAAAGGGGCCTCAAGTGTGGCCAATGACGACGTCCTATACAAGAAGGCATCTCACGTGCTTCACCTCTGCCCCCCCCACCCCCCAAAAAAGTGGAGGGAGAGGAGGGATTATTCATATCTCCCTAGGACCATGGAGACCTGGGCCACCTTAATGGTGGATAAGATGAAAGTAAAATCTAACAAGTGAGAGTGGTCTCTACGCACTGTCGAGAAGGAGAGGCTCAGGGAGAAGTACTTGGCGCTTCTCATACTGCAGGAGGACTTTGAGTCGGGATGGGAATCTATGAACACGGGGGTGGACTCAAACTTATTCTTTGCTGATGTGGATGCTGGATTTGGTGCAGATGATGACCCTTATGGTGCGGGCCTATTTTATGACTTGGGCAGCGACATTGACTGACTTATTCTTTTTTAGAGTTTTGGGCATTTTGGGGGTTTTGGCATGTTATGCTGAGGATTTTGAGTGAGGGTTGTTTGATCCTGCCCTCCCTCTAGTTGTGTTGTCGGTTTTCTTTTTATACATTTTGGGGGAACAGGGATAGCCTAGTCCTACGCCTTCCTTTCCTAAAGACTTATAAAACCCCCAAACCCCCTCTAAAAACTCTAAAACCACTTTTAACACCTAAAAACATTAAAAAATCTTAAAAACTTTAAAACACGATTAAACTAAGAAAAACCCTCAAATACCTAAAAAACTATAAAACCCTAAAAATCCTTTGAAAAAACCCTAAAACCCTCAAAATCCATAAAATCACTAAAAACCTTAATAACCATAAAAATCATAAAATCCCCTAAGAAACCATGCAAATGTAAAAAACCCAAAAAACATTGAAAAAACACCTAAAAACCATAAAAACCCCTAAAACCGTAAAAACTCTAAAAACCAATAAAACTAAAAAACTCACTAAAAATATAAAAAACCTTAAAACTCCTAAAAACGTTAAAAATCTATAAAAAACCTTAAAACTCAAAAAACTCAAAAAAGCCCTATAACACAAAAAGACCCTAAAAACCCTGAAAACCCCTATAACTCCTCAAGATCCCTAAAAATACAATGAAACTAAAAAAAACTATAAAAATCATAAAAGACCCCTAAAAATAAATGAAAACATAAAAAACCCTAAAACCCTCAAAACTCCTAAAAATAATAAAAACCCAAAAACCTTAAAAAAATCCAAAAAACCCATAAAAACTGTTAAAACTCCCTAAAAAACCGCTAAAAACTATAAAACCCCCTAAACCCCCAAAAAAGGTTAAAAAAAATCTAAAAACCCTTTAAAACCATCAAAAAATAAAAACACCCTTAAAACAAAAGAAGGCCCAAAAACCTTGAAAACCGCTAAAAACCCATGAAAATCCATAAAAACCCACAAAATACCTAAAACCCCTAAAAACCCATAAAAATCCAAAAAAAAACCCATAAAATCCATGAAAATATAAAAATCCCTAAAACCCCTAAAAATCCCTTGAAAACCATAAACCCCTAAAAACCTTAAAAACCTAAAACCAATAAAAATACTAAAAATCCACAAAAAACTATAAAGACCCTTTAAACCCCAAAATACGTTTAAAAACATTAAAACCCCTTAAAAAATCAAAAAAAAACCTTAAAAACCAAAAGACCCTAAAAACCTGAAACCCCCTAAAAACCTTGAAAACCTATGAAAAACCCTAAAACTCTCAAAATCCAATCACCATAAAAAGAAATAAAAACCATAAAAATCCTAAAAACCCTAAAAAATATAATAAACCCTAAAAACTCTAAACCCCCCCAGAAAACCAAAAAAAACTCCAAAAACCTTTTAAAACCCTAAAAAAAAGATAAAAACCCAGAAAACCATAAAACCCCAAAGAACCATTAAAAAATACTAAAAACCATAAAACCCTAATTTTTTTTTACATACTCTAAAAAACCTTAAAATCCCTAAAAGACTCAAAATAACCTTAAAAACCCTAAAAGACCCTAAAAATATTTAAAACCCCTAAAAAATCCTAAAACCCTAAAAATACCTAAAAACCCTAAACACCATAAAATCCTAAAAACTCCTAAAAATCAAGACGACATAATAAACCCTAAAAACCGAAAAAACCCTAAAAACCATAACAACCCTAAAAACCTTTAAAACCCTAAACACCCTAAAATCCTAATGACAACTAAAACTAGAAAATCCCTTAAACCCCAAAAATTGTTAGAAAACTCTAAAAAATAGTAAAACCCCTAAAAAACTAAAAATACCCTAAGAACCCCAAAATACCCTAAAACCTTGGAAAAAGCCTAAAACCCCTGAAAACCCCTAATAACCCTCAAAATCCATAAAACCCTAAAAATACTAAAAAACCATTAAAAGTCCTAAAAAACCCCTACAAATTCTGAAAAAACATAAAAACCCTAAAAACCCTTAGAAACCTTAAAACCCCCTAAAAACCTTTAAAACCCCTAAAAACCTATAAAACCCTAAAAAACACTAAAAACTCTAAAACCCCTTAAAACCCCTACACACTTTAAAAAAAACTAAAAACCCTTTAAAATGCTTAGAAAAAATAAAAAAACACTTGAAATTCAAAAGACTCTAAAAGCCCTAAAACCCCCTGAAAAACCCTAAAACCCTCAGAAACCCTAAAAACCACAAAAAACATAAAAATCCAAAAAACCCCTAAAAATCCATGAAAACATAAAAAACCCAAAAAACCATGAAAAACACCTAAAAATCATAAAAACCCCTAACAACCTTAAAAAATCCAAATCCATAAAAACCTTAAAATCCACTAAAAATCCTAATAACCTTAAATCCCATAAAAATGTTAAAAAACTCGAAAACCTTTAAAACCCTTAAAAACCAAAAAATACTCAAAAACCCAAAGACCATAAAAACTCTAAAAAAACCCTAAAAACCCTAAACCCCCTGAAAACCCTAAAAACCCACAAAATTAAAAAAAAACCCTAAAATCCCTAAAAATTCTAAAAATCAATGAAAATGCAGAAAACTCTAAAAACCCTAAAAAACCCGTGAGAACCATAAAAAACCCCTAAAACCATTAAAAACACTAAAAACTAGTAAAACCCTTAAAACCCACTAAAAACTCGAAAAACCCATATAAACCCTATAAATTTTAAAAACCATCAAAAGTCATAAAATCCCAAAAAACTGAAGAAAACCCTAAAAACAAAAAAAAAACCAAAAAAACCTTCGAAAACCCTAAACCCCTTGAAAAACCCTAAAACCCTCAAAATCCCTAAAACCCTAAAATCCTAAAAACCATAAAAATCCTAAAATCCCCTAAAAAACCATGAAAGTGTAAAAAAACCCTAAAATTTAGAAGAACCCCAAAAAACCCTAAAATCCATAAAAATCCCCTAAAGATCCATGAAAACATAAAAAGCCTTAAAACCCTCAAACCATAAAAACACACAAATCTTTAAAAACCCTAAAAACCCACAAAAAATCTAAAAACCCTTAAAACCTCTACAAATGTTAAAGAACTATAAAACCCATAAAAAGCCTAAAAATTCGAAAAACCCTGAAAACCTAAAAGGACACCAAAAATCCTAATGAAACCCTACAAAACCAAGAAAATCCTAAAATTTATAAAATCCTCTAAAAATCCATGAAAAGGTAAAAAACCCTAAAAACCCCAAAAACCATAAAAACATTAAAAAACCATAAAACCCATCAAAAGCATAAAACCCACTAAAAAATCTAAGAAACCTTTAAACCCCTAAAAATGTTTCAAAAAAATCAAAAAACCTTAAAAAACCTAAAAATTGAAAAAAACCCTCGGAAAACCTAAAACGACACTAAAAACCCTGAAAGACCCTACGATCCCCTAAAAACCATAAAAACCCTCAACATCCCTAAAAACCCAAAAATACATAAAAATCTTTAAATACCCATCAAAATTCATGAAAATGTAAAAAACCCTAAAGACCCAAAAAAATCATTGAAAACCATAAAACCCTTAAAAACCATAAAAACCCTAAAAGTCCATAAAAACCAAAAAGACCCACTAAAAACTTAAAAACCCTAAAACCCTAAAAACCCCTAAAATGTTAAAAAACTCTAGAGACCATTAAAACCATGAAATTCTTATAAAAACCCAAAAAACCCAAAAATACACTAAAAACCCAAAAAAACCCTAAAACCCCAAAAAACGCAAAAATTCTAAAATCCCTAAAAACCCCTAAAATCCCTAAAAAACCTAAAAACACTAAAATCCTAAAAAACCCTCAAAATCCATGAAAATGTAAAAAAATCATAAAAACCCTAAAAAACCCTAAAAACCATAAAAACCCCTGAAAACCTTAAAAACTAAAAACTCCATAAAACCCCTAAAAAGACACTAAAACCTCAAAACCCCTTTAAACCCCAAAAACGTTAAAAACTCTAAAAAACCTTAAAACCCCTAAAAACACAAAAAAAACTAGAAAACCCCTAAAAGATCCTAAAAACCCTACCCCTAAAACCTAAAAAACCCGTAAAACCCATCAAAATCCCTAAAAACCCTAAAAACCCTGAAATTCCTAAAAAAACCCCTAAAAATCCATGAAAATGTAAAAAATCCTAAAAACATTAAAAACCCCCTAAAAACCATAAAAACCACTACAAACCATAAAAACCATAAAAACCCATAAAATCCCTAAAAAACACTTAAATCTACAAAACCCAATTAAATGGCTAAAAACATTAAAAATCTCTAAAAACCCTTAAAAACCCAATAAAACTCAAAACAAAATTCTAAAAAACAAAAAGACCTAAAAAATGAAAGATTCTAAAAACCCAAAAATCCCTTGAAAAACCATAAAAACCCTCATAATCCATAAAACCCCTAAAAATCCTAAAACCCATAAAAATCATAAAACCCCCTAAAAATCCATGAAAATGTAAGAAACCTAAAAACCTCTGAAAACCCAATGAAAACCGAAAAACCCATAAAACCCCTAAAAATCCACAAAAAAATCAAAAAATCCTTAAAACCCCTAAAAACATTAAAAAACACTAAAAAACCTTAAAACCCTAAAAAACTCAAAATAAAACTAAAAATACAAAAAGACCTTATAAACCCTGAAAACCCCCAAAAACCTCTGAAAAATCCCTAAAACCCCTCTAAATTCCCTAAAAACCCGAAAAACCATAAAAATCCTAAACCCCCCCTAAAATTCCAAGAAAATTTAAAAAACCCTAAAAAACCCAAAAAAACCCTTGAACACTATAAAACCCCTAATAACATTAAAACCCTAAAACTAATAAAAATTCTAAAAACCAACTAAAAACTGTAAAAACTATTAAACCTCCTAAAAACATTAAAAACCCTAATAGCATTAAAACCCTGAAAACTAAAAAAACCTAAAAACCCAAAATGACCCTAAAAACCCTAAAAACCTAAAAAAACCCCTAAAAATCCATGAAAACAACAAAAACCCTCAAAATCCCAAAAAACCCTAAAAATCCAAAAAACACTAAAAAATCATGAAAACATGAAAACCCAAAAATGATAAAAAAACTCGTAAAAAAATAAAACCCCTAAAACCTTAAATACCCTAAAAACATATAAGAAACAAATAATGATTCTAAAAAGCCTTAAAATCCCAAAAAAATTTAAAAAAAACTCTAAAAACATTAAAACCCCTAAAATCACAAAAAACCCTAAAACGCCAACCCTAATAACCCCAAAAAACCTTAAAACCCATGAAATCCCCAAAACCCCTCAAAATCCCCAAAATCCATAAAAATGCTAAAAAGAAAAAATTTCTAAAAAACACCTAAAAATTCATGAAAATGTAAAATCCCTAAAAACCATAAAAACTACTAAAAGCCATAAAATAACTAAAAAATTGAAAAACCCTAAAAACCCATTAAACCCTAAAAACTTCTAAAAACACTAAAAACCCTAAAAACCCCTTAAAAAGTTAAAAATAATCTGACAACCATAAAAACACTAAAAAAATTTAAAAATCTCTAATAACCCAAAAAGACAACAAAACCCAATAGACTCTAAAAACCCAGAACAACCCTAAATGTACCTAAAAACAATAAAACCAATTAAAATCCATAAAAACCCTAAAAACCCTAAAAACCATAAAAATCCTAAAAATCCCTAAAAATCAATGAAAATGTAAAAAACCCAAACAACCCTAAAAACCAATAAAAACCATAAAAACCCCTAAAAACCTTAAAAACCCTAAAAACCCACTAAAAATCTAAAAACCCTTGACACCCCCCAAATACATTAAAAAAACTCTAAAAACCATAAAAACCCTCAAAAACTCAAAAAACCCTAAAAACCCAAAGGACCCTAAAACCCTAAAAGTCCCTAAAAGATTAAAAATCCCTAAACCACTAAAAACAATAAAACCATAAAAATCCTAAAAACCCCTAAAAATCCCAAAAAATGTAAAAAAACCAAATAATCCCTATAAAACCCCGGAAAACCATAAAACCCCTAAAAACTCTAAAAAACATAAAAGACCACTGAAAACTCTAAAAACCCCATAAAAGTCCTAAAACATTAAAAAAAGTCTAAAAAAGTCTTAAAACCCTTAAAAACTCAAAGAAACCCCTAAAAACCCAAAAAAGACCCTAAAAACCCTGAAAAAACATATAAAACCTAAAACCCCCTGGAAAAACCCAAAAACCCCTCAAAATCCATAAAAAACCTAAAAAACAATAAAAATCCCAAAACCACCCTAAAAATCCATGAAAACAAAAAGAAATGTAAAAACCCTTGAAAGCCATAAAACCCTAAATACCCTAAAATACAACTAAAAACTCTAAAAAACCTTAAACCCCTAAAAATGTTAAAAAACTCTAAAAAACACAAAAAACACTAATAACCCAAAAAGAATAGAAAAACCTTAAAACCCCTAAAAATAATAAAAACCATAAAAATCCTAAAAACCAATAAAAATCCATGAAAAGGTAAGAACCCAAAAAACCCAAAAAACCCCTGAATACCATAAAAACCCCACCTTAGAAAACCTAAAAAACCCATAAAAACCCTAAAAATGACTACAAACTCCAAAAAACCTTAAGAGGCCCAAAAACATTAAAAACTCTAAAAACCCTTAAAAAACCTAAAAAACAATAAAAACCCAAAAAATCCATAAAAACCATAAAAATCCTAAAAATCCATAAAAACACAAAAAACCCAAAAAAATCATAAAATTCCTAAAATTCCCAGAAAATCCATTAATCCGTAGAAAACTCTAGAAATCCTGAAACCCCCCTGAAAACCATAAAAACCAATAAACCTCAGAAACCCTAAAAACACATAAAACCCCAAAAAACCACTTAAAATCAAAAAAACCTTGAAAACCCCTAAATAATAAAAAACTACAAAAACCTTAAAACCTAGAAAAACAAAAAAAGCTAAAACGCACTAAAACCCTTGAAAACCCTTGAAAACCCCAAAAACCCTAGAAAACCCTATGGATCATAAAAATCATAAAACCCCCTAAAAATCCATGAAAAAGTAAAAAAACCTAAAAACCCTAAAAAATCCCTTAAAAACCTTTAAAACCATAAAATACAATAAAAAACTAAAACCACTAAAAACTCTAAAAACTCTAAATATTCCAATAAAAATTCTAAGAAACCACTAAAAATTTTAAAAAACTTAAACCCCCTAAAAATGTTTAAAAACTCTAAAAATACTTAAAACCCATAAAAACTAAAAAACCTTTTAAACCCCAAAAGACCTTAAAAACCCTAGAAAACCCTAAAACAACCTAAAACCCCTGAGAAACCCTAAAAATCCAAAAACTCCCTAAAACCCATAAAAACTCTAAAAACTATAAAAATATTAAAAACCCTAAAAACCCATGAAAATGTAAAAAACAATAAATACCCCCCCAAACCCCCTAAAAACCATAAAAGCCGCTAAAAACCTAGAAACCATAAAAATCCATATAAACCCTAAAAAACCAACAAAAACTCTAAAAAGAATTTAAAAACGTTACAAATCTCTAAAAAATCGTAAAAAACCAAAAAACTCGAAAAACCAGTAAAAACACAAAAAAAGACCCTAAAAACCTAAATAACCCTAAAACCACTAAAATCCTTTCAAAAATGTAAAAAACCCCAAAATCCCTAAAACCCATAAAAACCCTAAAAATCTTAAAAATATTAAGAAACCCCTGAAAATCTATGAAAATGTAAAAAACCTAAAAACTCCCTAAACCCCATGAAAAACCATAAACCCCCTAAAACTGTAAAAAACCTAAAGCCCTATAAAAACTGAAAAACAACTAAAAACTATAAAATCCCTTAAAACACCTAAAATTTTTAAAAACTCTAAAAAAATTTCAAACCCCTAAAAATCTAAAAAAACCCAAAAACTCTAAAAACACCCTAAAAACACCAAAACCCAAAAATCCCCTTAAAACCTCTAAAAACCTTGAAAACCAAAAAAATCTTAAAACCCCCTTAAAAATCTCTATAAACATAAAAAAACCTAAAACACCTAAAAAACCCTAAGGTTTTCAGGTTTTTTATAGTTTTTTACATTTTCATGGATTTTTAGGGGTTTTAGGCTTTTTATTATTTTAGGGTTTTTAGAGGTTTTTAAGTTTTTAGGTTTTTTTGAGTTTTTTTTGGATTTTTTTATGTTTTTTGTAGTTTTTTAACATTTTTAGGGGTTTAAAGGTATTTTGGAGTTTTTAGTGGGTTTCTAGGGGTTTTATTGGGTTTTGGGGGTTTTTATGGTTTTAAGGGGTTTTCCAGGGTTTTTAGGATTTTTTACGTCTTCCTAGATTTTTAGGGGTTTTTAGGAATTTTATTGTTTTTAAGGTTTTTAAGGTTTTTTTTGTGATTTTTAGGTTTTTTTGGGGGTTTTGGGGGTGTTTAGGGTTTTTAGGGGTTTTCTAGTTTTTTAGGGACATTTTGGGTTTTTAGGTTTTTGTTGTGTTTTTAACATTTTAGGGGTTTTAGAGTTTTTAGTGGTTTTTAGGGGTTTTATTGGGTTTTTAAAAGTTTTTATGGTTTTTAGGGTTTTTTAGGGGGTTTTATGTTTTTTTTTACGTTTTCATTGATTTTGTGGAGTGTTTATAATTTTTTGGGTTTTAGGGTTTTTAGGGGTTTTAGGGATTTTCAGGGTTTTTACGATTTTTCAAGTGTATTTTGGTTTTTATGGCTTTTTATTGTTTTTAGGGTCTTTTGGGGTTTTTGGGTTTTTTTGGGTTTTTTAGGGTTTTTATGGTTTCTAGAGTTTTATATTGTTTTTAGGGGTTTAAATGATTTTTAGAGTTTTTAGTGGTTTTTAGGGTTTTTATGGGTTTTTCGCGATTTTTATGGTTTTTAGGGTTTTTTAGGATTTTTTACATTTTAGGAATTTTTAGGGGTTTTTTGGATTTTCAGGATTTTTATGTTTTTTCAGATTTTGAGGGGTTTTATATGTATCTAGGGTTTTTCGTGTTCCCAGTGTTTTTAGGGTTTTTAGGGTATTTTGTGGGTTTAAATTTTTTTTTGAGTTTTTTAGTGTTTTTAATGTTTTTTGGAGTTTTTAACATTTTTTTTGTATTAAGGGTTTTTAGAATTTTTAGTGCTTTAAGGGTTTTTTATGGGTTTTAGGGTTATAATGGGTTTTTAGGATTTTTAAGGTTTTAGTGGTTTTTATGGTTTTCAGGGTCTTTTTAGGTTTTTTGGGGTTTTATGTTTTTATATATTTTTAGGTGTTATTTATATTTTTTAGAAATTTTAGGCTTTTTTTGGACTTTTAAGGTTTTTTACATTTTGAGGGTGTTTATGGGTTTTTAGGTCTTTTTAGTTTTTTTAGGTTTTTTTAGGTTTTTTATGGTCTTTTTTGGTTTTTAAGGTCATTTTTTAGTTTTTTAGTGTTTTTAAGATTTTTTTACTTTTTTAACATTATGGGTTTTAAGGGGTTTTAGAGTTTTTAGTGGTTTTTAGAGTTTTTTTGGGTTTTAGGGTTTTTAAGGTTTTAGAGGTTGTTATGGTTTTTAGGTGTTTTTCAGGGTTTTTAGGGGTTTTTATGTTTTAATGGATTTTTAGAATTTTTTATTAATTTTTATTGGTTTTATGGTTTTTTAGGTTTCTTAAGGGTTTTTAAGGTTTTTTGGTTTTTTAAGGGCTTTTATGGCTTTTAAGGGTCTTTTTGGGTCTTTTGAGTTTTTGGGGTTTTTTTGAGTTTTTTAGGGTTTTAATGGTTTTTAGAGTTTTTAATGTTTTTAGGGGTTTAAAGGGTTTTTATAGGTTTTAGTGGTTTTTGGGATTTTATGGGTCTTTTTGGTTTTTTAAGGTTTTGAGGTCTTATGTTTTTATGGGTGTGTTTAGGGTTTTTATAGTTTTTTTTATGTTTACATGCATTTTTAGGGGGGGTGGTTTATTTTTTATGGTTTTTAGTTTTTTTAGTATTTTTATGTATTTTGACGGGCTTTAGGGGTTTTCAGTGGTTTTTAGGGGTTTTCAGGGGTTTTTAAGGTTTTTAGGGTTTTTTTGAGAATTTAAGGTTTTTAGAGTTTTTTAAATGCATGGTTTTTTAGAGATTTTTAATATTTTTAAGGGTTTTATGAGTTTTTATTATTTTTAGTGGTTTTTAGGGTTTTTATGGGTCTTTATGGTTTTTAAGAGATTTTATGGTTTTTTTGAAGTTTTTCAGGGTATTTTTTATGTTTTCATAGTTTTTTACGTTTTTAATGTTTTTAGGGGTTTTATGGGTTTTTATGGGATTTTATGGTTTTCAAAGTGTTTTGTTTTTTTACATTTTCAGGGATTTGTTGGGTTTTTTTATGATTTTATGTGTTTTCAGGGTTTTTCTTGGGTTTTTAGAGTTTTTTTTTATTTATTATAGTTTTTATAGTTTTTTGAGATATTTAAAATTTTTAGGGTTTTTAAGGGTTTTTAGAGCTTTTAGAAGGTTTCTAGGGTTTTTATGGGTTTTAAGGGTTTTTTAGATTTTTTAGAGGTTTATAGTTTTCAGATGATTTTCATGGTTTTTAGGGTTTTTTACATTTTCATGGATATTTTTGGGTTTTTAGGGTTTTTATAGGTTTTAGGTTTTTTGTAATTTTTAGGTTTTTTTGAGTTTTTTAAGGTTTTCAATGTTTTTAGGGATTTTAAGGGTTTTTAGAGTTTTCAGTGAATTTTAGATTTTTTATGGGTTTTTATGGTTTTTATGGATTTTAGGGTTTTATGGTTTTCAGGGTTCCTAGGTGTTTTTATGTATTAATCAATTTTTAGGGATTTTTTGGATTTTTAGAGTTTTCATAGTTTTTTATGGTTTTTTGGGGTTTTTAGGTTTTTTCAATTGTTTTTATGGTTTTTTGGATTTTTCAGGTTGTTTAGGGTATTTTTCGTGTTTTTGGGGGGTTTTGTGAGTTTTTTGGGTTATCAAGGTTTTTATATTTTTTAGAGCTTTTGAGGGTTTTTAGAGTTTTGAGTGGTTTTATGGGGTTTTAGGGTTTTTTTATGTTTTTATGGGTTTTATGGTTTCTCTGGGTTTTCTAGATTTTTAGGGCAATTTTAGGATAATTATAGTTTTAGTTTTTTTATGGTTTTTAGGGATTTTGTGGATTTTTGGGGTTTTTCATACGTTTTAGGGTCTTTGGGGGTTTTTTTAAGTTTTTAGTGTTTTTAAGGTTTTTTAGTGTTTTTAATGTTTTTAGGGGTTTTAGGGGTTTTATGGTATTTAGGGGTTTTTATTGTTTTTGGAATTTTTTATGTTTTTTTGTTTTTTTTATGTTTTCATGCAATTTTAAGTGGTTTTTTATATTTTTTTGGGTTTTAAGGTTTTTATGGTTTTTTGGGAGTTTTAGGGGTTTTAGTATTTTTTATGTGTTTTTAGGGTTTTTAGGGTTTTTAGGAATTTTAGGGATTTTAGGGCCTCTTTGGATTTTTAAGGGGTTTTTTTAAGTTTTTTAGGGTTTCACATTTCTTATTATTTTTAGGGGTTTTAAGTGGTTTTTAGAGTTTTTAGGGTTTTTTGGATTTTTTGGATTTTTTGAGGTTTTTTTGGGGGGGGGTATGGTTTTAAGATGGTTTCCATGGTTTTTAGGGGTTTTTACATTTTCATGGATTTTTAGGGAATTTTTTTTTGATTTTGATGGTTTTTAGTGTTTTTAGGGTTTTTAGGGATTTTGAGGTTTTTAGGGGTTTTCAGGGGTTTTCAATGCTTTTCAATGTTCTTGGGGTCTTTTTGGGTTTTAGGGTTTTTTTGAGTTTTTTAGGGTTTTTAGATTTTTTTTAAAAGGAAAGGTTTTTTATTGTTTTTTAACATTTTTTGGTGGTTTTAGTGTTTTTAGAAATTTTAGTGGTCTTTAGGGTTTCTATGGGTGTTTTGGGTTTTTAGGTTTTAAGAGTTTTATGTTTTTTTTGGGGGGGGGGGGGTTAGGATTTTTTACGTTTTCATGGATTTAATGGTATTTTTAGTATTTTTATGGTTTTTAGGGATTTTGAGAGTTTTTATGGATTTTTAGGGGTTTTTAGGGTTATTAGGGTGTTTTAGGGTTTTCAGGGGTTTTTAGGGTTTTTAAGGACTTTTGGGTTTTGAGGTTTTTTGGATTTTTTTTAAACCTTTTTAGGGGTTTTTAGGCGTTTTATGTTTTTTTGGGGGGGGGGGGTTAGGATTTTTTACGTTTTCATGGATTTAATGGTATTTTTAGTATTTTTATGGTTTTTAGGGATTTTGAGAGTTTTTATGGATTTTTAGGGGTTTTTAGGGTTATTAGGGTGTTTTAGGGTTTTCAGGGGTTTTTAGGGTTTTTAAGGACTTTTGGGTTTTGAGGTTTTTTGGATTTTTTTAAACCTTTTTAGGGGTTTTTAGGCGTTTTATAGTTTTAGTGGTTTTGGGGGGGTTTTATGGGTTTTTAAGGGTTTTAATGGTTTTTAGGGGTATATAGGGTTTTTAGGGGGTTTTGAGGGTTTTAGGGTTTTTTAGAATTTTATGGATTTTGGGTGTTTTAGGATTTTTAGTGATTTTGAGGGTTTTAGGGTTTTTAGGGTTTTCTCGGGGTTTTAGGGGGGTTTTTACTTTTTTAGGGTTTTTAGGGCTTTTTATGTTTTATGAATTTTTAGGGGTTTTTAAGTATTTTTATGGTTTTTATGGTTTTTTGGATTTTTAGAGATTTTGAGGGTTTTATGGGTTTTTAAGGTTTTTATAGTTTTTTAGGGTGTTAGGGTTTTTTTGGGTTTTTAGGATTTTTTTGATTTTTTATGGGTTTGTAGGGTAGAAAAGGTTCGGGGCTAGGTGAGCCAAGTCCCCCAAATTTTATTCAAAAGGAAAATGCAGCTACAAGATGGGCCTAAAAGGGTGAGTATGAATTTCACCCTTCCTATCTGAGTCCAAGAACGGAGTACAATAAGTTGGGGCAATAAAGGACCACATTGAGGCCCTATCTACGATCTCCTGTTTGGAGAGGGAATCAGCAGATGGGTTTGTAGGGGTTTTTATGGTTTTTAGTGGCTTTATATTTTTCAGGGGGTTTTTAGTGTTTTTTACATTTTCATTTATTTTAGTGGATTTTTTTGGGTTTTTATGGTTTTTAGGGTTTTTATGGATTTTGAGGGTTTACTATATTTTTGTAGGGTTTTTGGGTTTTTATTGTTTTTTCAGGGTTTTTTAGTCTCTTTTTGGGTTTTAGGGCTTTTTAGAGTTTTTTTAGGTTTTATGGTATTTTAGATTTTTCTAATATTTTTATAGGTTTAAAGGGTTTTAGAGTGTTGGTGTTTTTTTGGGGTTTTATGGGTTTTTAGAATTTTTATGGTTTTACTGAATTTTAGGGTTTTAAGGGGTCTTTAAGGGTTTTTTACATTTTCATGGATTTATCAGGTTTTTAGTATTTTTTGGTTTTAAGGGTTTTTTGGATTTTTAGGGGTTTTAAGATAATTTTAGTTTTTGTGTTTTTGGAGTTTTTTTAGGGTTTTAAGGTTTTTTTATAAATTGTTAACATTTTTAAGGTTTTAAAGTGCTTTTAGAGTTTTTATTTCTTTTTACTGTTTTTATGTTTTTATGTTTTTAGGTTGTTTTGTGGTTTTCAAGGAGTTTTTTTTGTTTTTTTCGGGTTTTTTTACGATTTCACAGATTTTTATGGGTTTTTAGGATTTTTATGGTTTTCTGGGGTTATTAGGGTTTTTAGGGATTTTGAGGGTTTTAGGGGTTCATGGTTTTTTAGGGATCTTAGTGTCTTTTGGGTTTTTAAGGGTTTTTGAGTTTTTTAGGATTTTAAGGTTTTTTAGATTTTTTAGGGTTTTGGTGGGGTTTTAGAGTTTTTAGAGGTTTTTAGGGTTTTTAGAGGGTTTTAGGGTTTTAGGGGGTTTTTTAGTTTTTATCCATTTTTTAGGGTTTTAGGGTTTTTTACATTTTCAAATATTTTAGGGGTTTTTTAGTATTTCTATGGTTTTGAGGGGTTTTTTTGGGTTTTTATGGATTTTGATGGTTTTTAGGGGTTTTCAGGGTTTTAGGGTTTTCTACGTTTTTTTGTTTTTCTAGGTTTTTCAGTTTTTTGAGTTTTTTTGGGGTTTTTAATGCTTTTTAGAGATCCTTAACATTTTTAAGTGTTTTATGGGTTTTTAGAGTTTTTAGTGATTTTTATAGGTTTTTAAGGTTTCTAGGGGTTTTAATGGTTTTCTGAGGGTTTTATGGTTTTTAGAGTTTTTTACATTTTCATGGATTTTTAAGGGTTTTTATGATTTTATGGGTTTATGGTTTTTTGGGGGTTTTAGGTTTTTTTAGGGCCTTTCTAGGTTTTTAGGCATTTTTGGAGTTTTTAGTGTTTTTAAGGTTTTTAGAGGTTTTAAATTCTAGGGGTTTTAAGGGTTTTTAGAGGTTTTAGTGGTTTTGATGTTTTTTATGGTTTTTATGAATTTTTATGGTTTTCAGTGGGTTTTCAGTGTTTTTAGGGTTTTTAAATTATTCATTGAGTTTTATGGGTTTTTATGTTTTTTATGGTTTTTATGGTTTTTATTGTTTTTTAGGAAATTGAGGGATTTTGAGGGGTTTTAGGGTTTTCAGGGGATTTTAGGGTTTTGGGTGGTTTTTATGGTTTCTAGGGTCTTTTGGGTTTTTAGGGTTTTTTTGAGTTTTTCGGGTTTTAAGGTTTTTTCAAGTTTTTTAACAATTTTTGGGGTTTAAAGGGTTTTTCTAGTTTTTAGTGTGTTTTAGGGTTTTTATGGGTTTTAGGTGTTTTTATGTTTTTTGGGTGTTTTTATCGTTTTTAGAGGTTTTTCATTATTTTTAAGGCTTTTTATGTTTTCATGGAATTTAGGGGTTTTTTAGGATTTTATGGTTTTAGGGTTTTTGAGGGTTTTTAGGAATTTTGAGGGTATAAAGGTTTTTTGGGGTGTTAGGATTTTTAGGGTTTTCATGGTTTTTACGGTCTTTTTGTGTTTTTAGGGGTTTTTTGAGTTTTTTAGGTTTTTAAAGGTTTTTTAGAATTTTTTTAACATTTTTAGGGTTTTTATATCTTAGTGGATTTTAAGGGTATTTTAGGATTGTTTAAGATTTTAGGGTTTTTACGGATTTGAAAGGTTTTAGTGTTTTTCAAGGGGGTTTTTGGGGTTTTTGGGTTTTTCCGGGTTTTTCGAGTTTTTTGGGATTTTAGGTCTTTTTTGAGTTATTTAGCGATTTGACAGTTTTTTATAGTTTTGTAATGTTTTAGGGGTTTTAAGGGTTTTTAGAGTTTTTTGTGGGTTTTTATGGTTTTTAGGAGTTTTTATGGTTTTCAGGGGGTTTAGGGATTTGTGTTATTTGAGGGGTTTTAGGGTTTTTCAGTGGGTTTTAGGGGTTTTCATGGTTTTTAGGGCCTTCTTAGGTTTCTAGGTTTTCTTAGTTGTTTAGGGGTTTTAAGGTTTTTTAGAGTTTTTAACATTTTTATAGGTTTAAAGATTTTTTAGAGTTTTTCATGGGTTTTATGGGGTCTTATGGGGATTTAGTGTTTTTAAAGGAATTTTGGGGATTTTATGGTTTTCTGTGGTTTTTTAGGGGTTTTTACATTTCCATGTATTTTTAGGGGTTTTTTTATTTTTATGTTTTTTAGGGTTTATTAGAGTTTTTAAAGATTTTGGGGGTTTTTTGGATTTCTTAGGGTTTTTAGGGTTTTTCCACCATTCTTTGGGACTTTTGGGTTTTCATGGTCTTTTTGAGTTTTTAATGTTTTTTGGGGTTTTTTGGTTTTTTGGGGTTTTCCTGGTTTTAGGGTTTTTTAGGTTTTCATCATTTTTTGGGGTTTTTTAGGTTTTTTATGGTTTTTGTGGTTTTTAGGGTTTTTAGGTATTTTTGGGTGGTCTTGGTGTTTTTAGAGGATTTAAGTGTTTTTAATGTTTTTCAGGGTTTTTAACATTTTTTTTGAGTTTTTAGGGTATTAATTTTTTTAGAGTTTTTTAACATTTTTAGGGTTTAAAGGTTTTTAGAATTTTTAGTGGTTTTATGGTTTTATGGGTTTTTTGGGTTTTAATGGTTTTGGGGGGGTTTTATGGTTTTCAGGGGTTTTTTGGGTTTTTAGGTGTTTTTACATTTTCATGGATTTTTAGGAGTTTTTTGGGATTTTTATTGTTTTTTTTTTATTTTTAGGGATTTTGAGGGTTATTAGGGTTTTCAAAGGTTTTTGGTTTTTAGGGGTTTTCAGGGTTTTTTGGGTCTTTTAGGTTTTAGGGTTTTTTTGATTTTTCTGGGTTTGTAAGGGCTTTTATATGTTTTTAACGTTTTTAGAGATTTAAAGGATTTTTTGAGTTTCAAGTGGGCTTTTAGGTTTTTTATGGTTTTTATGGGTTTCGGGGAAATATTTATGGATTTTTAAGGGGCTTTTTAGGATTTTTACGGGTTTTAGGGTTTTTAGATATTTTGAGGGTTTTTAGGTGTTTTCAATTGGGTTTTAGGGTTTTTAGGGGTTTCTAGGGTTTTGGGGGTTTTAGGATTTTTTTTAGTTTTTAGGAGTTTTATGATTTTTTAGATAATTTTAACGTTTTTAGGGGTTTAAAGGGGTTTTAGAGTTTTTTGTGGTTTTAGGGTTTTTATTGATTTTTAGGGTTTTTTAGGTTTTTCTGGATTTTTATATTTTTTAGGGGATTTTCGTGGTTTTTATAGGTTTTTACATTTTCATGGGTTTTAGAGGTATTTTAGGATTTTATGGTTTTTAGGGTTATTTAGTATTTTTAGGGATTTGGAGAGTTTTTAGGGTTTTTAGGGTTTTAGGAGGTTTTTGTTCTTTTAGGGTTATTCGCGGTTTTTTGTGCCTTTTTGGTTTTTAGGTGTTTTTTGAGATTTATAAGGTTTTTAGAGTTTTTAATGGATTTTTATTGGATTTTTTATGTTTTTATGGTGTTAGGGTTTTTTAGGGTTTTTTGGGATTTCGATATTTTTATGGTTTTTATGGGATTTTTTGGATCTTTTTGGTTTTTTATGGGTTTTTATGGGTTTTTTGAGTTTTTTAATATTTTTAGGGGTTTAAAGGTTTTTTTTTTGAGATTTTGGCTATTTTTATGATTTTTATTAGTTTTTAGGGTTTTAAAAGATTTTAACAATTTTGAGGGTTTTTATGGCTTTTTTGGGGGTTTTAGGGTTTTAGAGTTTTCCAGGGTTTTTAGTGTATTTTGGGTTTTTTGGGGTTTTATTGATTTTTATGGGTTTTAAGGAATTTTAGATTTTTTTAATGTTTTTAGGGGTTTGAAGGGTTTTTAGAGTTTTTAGTAGGTTTTAGGGTTTTTCTGAAGGAAGTGGGTTTTAGGGTTTTAGGTTTTTTAAGGATTTTAGGGGGTTTATGGTATTTAGGGGTTTTCAGTGGTTTTAGGGCTTTTTACATTTTCATTGATTTTAGGGTTTTTAGAATATTTATTGTTTTTAGGATTTTTAGGGTTTTTAGGGATTTTGAAGGTTTTTTGGGGTTTTTAGGGATTTTTTGGGGTTTTTATGGGTTTTAGAGTCTTTTTAGAGTTTTAGGTGATTATTTAATTTTTTTTGGTTTTAAAGTATTTTACAGTTTTTAATGTTTTTAGGGGTTTTTATTGTTTATAGTGGGTTTTTAGATTTTTATGGGGTTTTAGGGTTTATTATGATTTTTAGGGGTTTTTAGGGTTTTTAGGGTTTTTCAGGGTTTTTAGGGGCTTTTAAGTTTTCATGGATTGTTAGGGGTTTATTAGGATTTTTAAGGTTTTTATGGTTTTTTGGGGTTTTTTAGAATTTTGTGAGTTTTATGGGTTATATGGGTTTTATGGTTTTTAGGGTTTTTAGGGTCTTTTGTGTATTTATGGTTTTTTGAGTTTTTTATGGGTTTTGAGTTTTTTTTTTTGAGTTTTTTAACATTTTTTGTAGTTTTAAGGGTTTTTAGAGTTTTTAATGGTTTTAGAGTTTTTATGGATTTTTTGGGTTTTCATTGTCTTTGGGGGGTTTTCTATGTTTTCAAGGTTTTTTATTATTTTATGGGTTTTTAGGGGGTTTTGGATTTTTATGGTTTTTAGGGTTTTTTATTTTCATTAGGGGTTTTGATAGTTTTTAGGGTTTTTTATTTTCTTTAGGGATTTTGATGGTTTTTAAGGGTTTTAAGGGGTTTTTGTGTCTTTTTAGATTTTTTGGGTTTTTTTGAGTTCTTTAGGTGTTTTGTGGTTTCTTTGAGTTTTTTTACCTTCTTAAGGGTTTTAAGGGTTTAAAAGTTTTTAGTGGGTTTTATAATTTTTAAGGGTTTATTGGGTTTTTTGATGTTTCAGGGGTTTTTAGGATTTTTAACATTATGAGGGAATTTTTGAGGTTTTTAGAATTTCATGGTGTTTAGGGTTTTTCAGGGGTTTTAGTGGTTTTAAGGGTTTTTATGGTCTTTTTGTGTTTTTTAGGGTATTTTTCAATTTTTTAGGGTTTTAAGGATTTTTTAGAGTTTTTTAACATTTTTAGGGGTTTTAAGGGTTTTTAGAGTTTTTAGTGGGATTCAGGGTTTTTATGGATTTTTTGAGTTTTTTTAAGATTTTTAAGGGTTTTATGGTTTTCAATGGTTTTTTAAGGTTTTTAGGGTTTTTTATATTTTCATGGACTTTTAGGGGTTTTTAGGATTTTATGGTTTTTATTGTTTTTTTGTATTTTGAGATTTAAAGGGTTTTAGGGGTTTTCATGGTTTTTTGGGTT
>CAUJRU010002686.1:0-68241 GCA_963277665.1 Viscum album
ATCAAAAACATGAAAGAATAAATCCCTATAAACTCATCATGCACTAACTATGATTCCACGATCCTCGATTATACCTGCTGGTGTCTCCCAAATTTACCCATGTTTAAAGGGTCAAGTGGTCACTTGCAGTGTAGCTTGGGTTGTCGAATCCTCAGAGACCTAAGAAGAACCTTTATACACTCAATAAAAAGTGATGGATTTTTGGCTATGAAGTGGCCAACAAGGGTTGATTTTAGATGGTTTTAAAAGAGCACTAAAAGATCTATGTGAATTCAAATTATGAGAAAATGAGTTGATCCTAGGTTATTGCTCAGGGTGGATTGAATGAATTCCTTTTTTACGATGTTAATTTCATTAACTCGAGAAGGATTCATGCAATGAATTCAAACTGACCTAATCACATACTGATTAAACACCTTCAAAACACATTCTAATCACCAATACACTTGTAGGATCATTTTCATGAGAACTCCATGGTAAAGGATATAATTATCACATGAAAGTGGGGTGAATAAATTCAATAAGGAAGAGGATGAATAAAAATCATTGAATGAATGAAACTCAATTAAAAAAATTAGTAGCATTTAGAGAGTGAGAAATAACATTCAATACAGCCCCTTTCTACTCCCTTGGATCAACCCATAAATGATCTAGCCCTCCATTGATGACAAGTTCTCAATGGAAGTGGAAAGTAGACTTACAAGGGTGGAATTGAAGAAGTAAAAACAACAAAAATAACGATCACTCCACCATTGTGTGAACAAATCAGAAGGTTTGGTGTGAAAAAGTTCACACCTTGAGGCAACGGTATCAAGGTGATATGAATAAGAACATAAAAAGAGATGAGCATAACTTTTATTAAAAACTAAGGTGATTCAAACAACTTACATGGGAAGGAAAAATGCTACAATGACAATTTAGCATAATGACATTACAATCAAAACAAAGCTCTAAGCCATCCAAATCCTCCACCATTACTACCTTAAATAGGAAAAAATGAATCATTGGTATAGCCCCAAATATCCCATGTGCCTTTAATTAATTGTGTTGGGGAAAGGTGGGTGGAACATTAATGTAGAGAGACTTTTCCACTTCTTGCCCCGAAGTTGCAGCCAGCTTCCATCTACTGGAAAGACGCACCTAAAAAACCTTATAGAAGGCAACATTTGAGTGGATCCTATAGTACTTAAATGAATCCCATGATTTCCCCTAACATCATGTAAAATTTCAGCCCAAAATAATAATCCATTCACGAGATATGATATAAATAGTGGGATGTTTTTCTGGGCCACAGAATCTGGCCCAGAATTGCATATTCAACTTGGTCTACCTTAATCACAACAATGTAGAACTAATTAGCACTGGATCATGAAGTATTATTTGTTCCCCTATATTTCTTCTATCCTCCCATAAATTGTGGGCTTCATTGGGCCTATATTGTGGGCCCCACATTCCGATCAGTGGGATGATATCCAATCTGCTTTCTCCAGAATTGTTTCCTTTCATCGTCAAATATCTCCATCATCCTTTATGAATCCTCCATTGATCCCTGAATGAAAAATGTTTATATTTATGTTTATATCCATTTCCAAAAATATAAAATTAAAATATGGATAATTACATTCATTAAAATCAGATGAAACATTGGGCCTAAATTGGTGCATATTAGGCATGAAGTGCACAAATGATGAGAATGGATGATCAAAATTAAAATCCACTAACTCGGGCCCATAAGACCAAAAATGAACTTTTAATACCCTTAAAATGTAATCAAAATATGTGTTTTTATTGGCTAATCACACCCCCAAACTTGAGTTTTCTAGTCCCAAGAAAAATATATCTCACCAAAATGAAATTCGAATGACGTTTTCCAAAAACATTTTAATACACATTTCTCACCCAAAGATCTCATACCAAAAAAATTTGAAACCCATAAAAATCATTTAAAAAAAGCTATTTCCATAGGCATATTTCAATCCCAAGACCATTACTTTGTTCAAATTCATCGCCATATTTCATCCAAATTCAATTAAGGGTGATGAGGTGTTGTGCGTCACAATAGACATGGGCGTTCATTTTCATTTGAGGGAGAAAAGGTGGAAGTGCTATGAGAAATAAAATTTTAATAATAAGATGAGTACTCAATTTTTTATTTTATTTGTTTTTTTTTGTTTTTTTTCAATTTTTCCATGGTCATTGAAATTGAACTCAATTGAGTCAACCCATGTAGCAAGACATTGCCGATGACTCCCAGGTTCAAATACCTTAGGGCACCAAGTGATGCTCACATACTCGGGCATCATCTCGAGTTAAATCAATCAAAAACAAATTCAAATTACCACAAATAGAGATAAAATGCCCAACTATGGTCCAGACAACTATGGAGTCACGATCCCCAAGTGCTGAAAGCCACACATTAGGTCAATTCATTGTTCTACGTGCAATTGATTTTTTTTGAATACTCATGTTAAAATTAAAATGATCGCCAATCCTATGCTATTTATTATGGGTATCTAAGAACTCAAACTAAAACCCCACAATCTAGAGGACATGCATTGAGTTTTTTTTAAATAATTGGATGAAAATATAAATAGTGAGAAATCACATCGGACAAATGCACTTTTCAATATCTATGCACATAAACATAAACTTACATTAAAATAAAAATCAAGGAATGCAAAATTATTTGATATCCAATTTTAGAGTTTGGAATTTGTGTTATCATGTTCAAGGTTAATGACATTTTTCCTTCCACACATTTTCATCTCCCCCAAACTTAGAATGACATTTTCCCTAGTGTTTAAAGAATTGAAACATAGAAGGGGTAGGATAGAAGTTCAATGAAGACATTGAAAATGAAAACTATGGAATGAAGTGGCCTGGTGGTTGATGTTGAAAATGAATTCCCATGTATCCCTTCAGTTCTAGTTTGTCTCCCAATGTCTTAGACGATTGTGACCAGCTTTTCCCAATGACCTATGACATGCCTTTAATTTTTTTTAATATAAATATTTTTTTTGTATTTTTTTATCCTAAAAAACATAAAAATAACATAAAATGCTGATACATTGTCTTCTCTTAGATTTCTGGGTAAGGTATTACTCAGGGATCACACCGAGTGACACGGATGAATACGGTGCTCCCCTTTCATACCCATCCTCACTCATAAAAGGAGAACAGGTCAACAATCTGTTTTTTTAAATACCTAAAAAACATAAAATAAAACAAAATTGATGATACATTGTCTCCATTATATTTTCTGGGTAAGGTATTACTCAGGGATCACACCGTGTGACATGGATGAATACGATGCTCCCCTTTCATAACAATCCTTACTCATAAAAGAAGAACAGGTCAACAGTCTATATTTTAAAAAAAATAACAAAATGAAGAAGAAGGAAAAAAATATGATTCACAATGATTAGAAACATGAAAACCATGGGTTGCCTCCTATGCAGCACTTTTGTTTAACATCATTAGCCTAACATGGACCTAAATCTATCAATTTTTTCCTGGTTCATAGGTTGGCTCTGTTAACTCAACCTCTATTTCCTGTTTATTGAATTATTCAATGAATGGTTTTAACCTATTACCATTGGCCTTAAAAATGTTACCACTTGTGGGCTCCTAAATATCTACTGCCCCATGGGGGTACACATGATGCACTATGAATGGACCTGACCATCTATACCATAACATTCCTGGGTGTAAATGAAGTTTTGAACTATAGAAGAGCACAGGTTTTCCCAGTTCAAATTGTTTGACTTTGACATTCCTAGATTGGTAGGCTTGAACTCTAGCTTTATTTATCCTTGAATTTTCATAAGCCTCCATCCTAAGTTCCTCATGTTCATTAAGATATAATTTCCTATTTTCTTCGGATAAAGAAATGTCGAAATTCATTTTTTTGATTGCCCAAAATGCCTTATGATAAATTTCAACAGGTAAATGGCATGCTTTTCCATAAACCAACATATATTGTGACATTACTAGGATGATTTTTAATGATGTACGATATGCCCAAAGAGAATCCAAGAGTTTCTCAGCCCAATCTTTCCTAGAGGGGTTGATAGTTTTTTCAAGAATTTGCTTAATCTCCCTATTTGCTAACTCAGCTTGACCATTGGTTTGAGGATGGTACGCAGTGGAAACTTTATGAGAAATTCCATACTTAGACATGAGTGAAGAGAATGGGCGATTACAGAAATGGGTTCCTCAATAACTGATTATAGCCCTAAGGATTCCAAATCGAGAAAATATATTCTCTTTCAGAAATCGGATCACAACAAGATGGTCATTGGACTTGGTGGTAATGTCTTCAACCCATTTTGAGACATAATCAACAGCTCAGAGGACGTAGAGGTATCCCTTAGAGTTTGGAAAGGGTCCCATAAAATAAATTCCCCAACAATCAAATATTTCAACGACCAGAATGGGAGTGAGGGGCATTTGATTCCTTTTGGAAATGGATCCTAATTGCTGACACTGAGGACAACTTTTACAGAATTGGAAGGAATCCTTATTGAGGTTTATCCAGTAGAAACCACATTGGAGGACCTTTGAAGTGGTTTTCTTTGTAGAAAAGTGTCCTCCACATTCCTCTCCATGAAAAAATTTTAGAATGGACTCTTGCTCAGACTCAGGAATACATCTCCTGATGATTTTATCAGGATAGAACTTGAAGAGGTAAGGATCATCAAACATATAGTGTTTGACATCAGAAAATAATTTACTCTTAGCTTGGGTCCCCAGGAATTTTGGAATGTCACCAGTCACCAAATAGTTTTCTATGTCAGCATACCAAGGGCTATCACTCACTGAATAGAGGTGCTCATCGGGAAATGAATCAGACACAGAGAGGTGGTGTGAGTTGTCTATGAATTCCATCCTAGAGAGGTGATCAGCTACAACATTTTCAACACCCTTTTTGTCCTTAATGGTTAAATCAAACTCTTGAAGAATAAGGAACCACCGGATCAATCTAGCCTTGGAATCTTGTTTTTGGAAAAGGTATTTTAGGGCTCAATGGTCAGTAAAGACAATGATGGGTGATCCTAAGAGATAATACCTGAATTTATCTAAAGAAAATACAACAGCAAGAAACTCTTTCTCAGTGGTGGTGTAGTTTATTTGTGCATCATTTAAAGATTTTCTTTCATAATCAATGACACATGGATTTTTCTCACACCGTTGTCCTAAGACTGCTCCTACAGCGAAGTCAATTGCATCACACATGAGCTGAAAAGGAAGTTTCCAATTTGGAGATTGCATGATAGGTTGAGATTTAAGAGTTGACTTGAGTGTAGAGAATGATTCCTCATAGCTTTATGTCCATAAAAACAGGGCATCTTTTACCAATAGAGCACAAAGTGGTCGAGAAATAGAGCTGAAATTCCTAATGAACCTTATATAAAAACCATAATGTCCTTAGAAGGACCTCACTTCCTTAACATTTTTAGGAGAGGGAAGGTGGAAAATGATTTCAACCTTAGCTTTATCAACTTCAATCCCTCTACCAGATACCAGATGACCTAGAACATGTCCTTCCCTTACCATGTAATGGCATTTTTCTCAATTTAGTATGATATTCTTATCCTCACTCCTTGACAAAACATTTTCAACATTTATAAGGAATCACTCAAAAGTATCCCCAAAGATAGAGAAATCATCCATGAATACCTCTAAACAATCCCCCACCATGTATGAGAAGATTCCCATCATGCACCGCTAGAAGTTACCAGGGGCAATACATAATCCAAAGGGCATGCGCTTGAAGGAAAAAGTGCTGAATGGACAAGTGAAGGTTGTTTTACCTTGATCCTCTAAGGAGACTTCTATTTGATTATACCTTGATAATCCATCTAGGAAGCAATAGAATTGATGAACTGCCACTCGCTCGAGGACTTGATCAATAAAGGGTAAGGGGAAATGGTCTTTTTGGGTACAAGAGTTGAGTTTACTATAGTCAATAAATACTCTCCATCCACTACTGACCCTTGTTGGAAGCGTCTCTCAATCCTTATTTGTTATTACTGTGATTCTAGACTTCCTTGGAACCACATGTATTGGGCTAACCCACTCACTCTCAGCTATTAGATAGATGATACCAGCTTTTAACAATTTCAAAATTTCTTTTCTCACTACTTCCATGAGATTAGGATTGAGTCGTCGCTGAGGTTGAAGTCATGGCTTTGAATCGGATTCTAAAACAATTCTATGTGTCCCGATAAGTGGGTTAATCCCAGGAATATTAGATGGGGTCCATCCAGTGGCTTTCTTGTGTCTCCTAAGGACATCTAGAAGCATCCTCTCATGATCGGCTTCAAGAGAGGAAGAAATGACAACAGGAAAGGAATGATTGTCCCATAAGAACACATACCTGAGTGATGAAGGTAAAACTATAAATTCAAGATCAGAGTGGTTATCACTTTCCAAAAAAAATATTAGACTTTGTATTGAACTCAGTTTACTTGTTCAGATTTTTTGAAAAAATTGGTTCCTTGTGAAAAGAATTTTCATCCACCAAATTAGCTAGAGTAGTTTCATGAATGGGTATGGACTCAATGTTATTGATTTAACCCATGGTATCATTGATTTTTTATTCTAGAAAATCATCAATAGATCTATCTGAAAGAGATTCAAGCCAAAGAGAAAAATTTCCCCAATGCGAACAAATAAAATCAATCCCTTCCTGACTTAAACATCCATCAGTATTTCCTTGATGTTCCTTGAGTTCACTATCAACACTACCTATCCAATTAACCTCATGGATCTCTTCATCATCCCTAATTTTAGAGTTTTCATTGAAGATGTTCAAGTCTAGACTCATGTTTCCAAATGTTATGGTCATTTTCCTATTTCAGACTCAGATAACAGAGTTGATTATTGCAAGGAACGGACGACCAAGGATGATTGGGGTTTGCTCACTAGGACCTAAGCTTGGGTGATTGTCAAGAACAATAAAGTCAGTTGGGTAAATGAAATTTTCAACTTTCACCAAAACATCCTTTAAGATCCCCTTTGGAACCCTAATACTACAATCATCAAGTTGAAGTGTGACAGATGTGGGTTTGAGCTCTTCTAGGCCTAATTGGCAGTACATAGCATAGGGGATGATATTGACACTAGCACCTAGGTCACATAAGGCCTTGACAACTTTTCTCTCTTCTAGTTCAACATTGATGTAAGGGAAACCCGGGTCATTCAACTTAGGAGGAATGGTCCCTTGAATGTTGGTACTCACATTAGCAGCCAAAAGGACTTGGTTATTATGTGAAAATTTTCTTTTAAAAGTGCACAAGCCCTTACGGTACATTGATTATGCAGGAATGGTTTGAATTGCATTGAGGAGTGGAATGTTCAACTTGACTTGTGAGAATATTTCCCTCAATGTTTCACTCAATTCAGGCTTGGTTTTCCCCCTCATGCATTAAGGAAATGGTGCAGGTTGTGGGGTTGTTTTTTGAAGGGTTGTTTCTTTGACAATTTTATCATGTTTTTCAATTTGATCATGTGGTTCATTTGAATTTTCATTAGTGTTTGAATCTTCAGATGGTTTTTGAACTATTGGTTCAGGTTTCTCCATTGATTTCCCACTTCTCAAAATTGTCACAGACTTTAGTTGTTCATGAGTTGTTTGAGTGCAACTTGTCTCTCCCCTTGATGATTTTTGTGTAATGGCCTATGTGGGCATGGGAACCATTCTAGTTTTGATGGTTTGAAGTTCTTGTTTAAGGGAAGAGACTTATGATTTCATCCTTTCAATTTTTTTGCACAGTTGTTCAAGGATTGGGAGAGGGACGGATTGGGAAGGGGCTTATGTTGGTTAGGTAATCCGAGGGGGATACTTTGGTTGTTGGATGGGTTATTGGTATTGTACTGGAGGATGTTGGTATTGGACTGGTTGTAGTTGTAATTGGTTATTGTTTTGAAAATTGTTTGTAGGGTAGGGGTTTGGTCCTTGTGGTTGGCTAGGTTGTTGGTTATCTTTCCATCGGAAGCCTGGGTGGTCATTATACCTTCGGTTGAATGTGTTTGGGAAGGTGGTCCTCCTAAAAGAACATCCTTGATGGATGGAATGGTTGGGAAGTTGTCTATTTTGTCGTCATGTTTGTCACATACTGTGCAAACAGTGTCTACAGTTTGGATTTCATGGATTTTCCTATGGTTTATCTCTTCAACCTTCCTAGAGAGTGCTGCAAGTTTCACCCTAAAGATTTCCTCTTCTCTAAGTGTATTAATTCCATCAGTTCTTTGAGGCTTTTCAGTATAAGGTGATGTTCCCCATGTTTGGTTTTGTTCAGCAAGGATTTCTAGATACTCGTAAGCATCATTTAGGGATTTGTTTTTAAAGGTCTCATTACACATCATGTCAATGAATTGTTTATTCCCCGAGCCCAAACCTTCATAGAAAATTATCACTTGTTCAGGAATATAAAAAACATGGTGTGGAACCATGTTTAGGGTGTCTTTGAACCTCTCCCATGTTTCATAAAATGACTCTCCCTCTTTTTCAAAAATGTTTTTGCTGCTCTTTTTTAGTGCAATGGTTTTGTGATTGGGGCAGTATTTTTTGTAAAATTCTATTTGAAGTTGATTCTATATTTGGATTGATGAAGGTCTAAGATTATTTAACCAGTTCTTTTCTCAATACTTAAGTGATAAAGGAAATAGCCTCATCATAGCTGACTCAAGTTGATGTTGTGAGCATATGGTTTCAACAATGTCATTGAACTCCTTGACATGAAGGTAAGGCATTTCTGACTCCATACCATGGAACGTTGGAAGGTTGTTTATAACATGAGCTTTAAAGACATAGTGGGAATCTCATAGGGAATCATGCCTAATGTAATAGGGTGCATTGGTCCAAGTAGGTGTAAGGTAGTCATTCATGGTTTGGTCGACTACATTCCCCAAATTTGAGGCTGCCTCATTTGGATTTCCATTTTGGTTCCCACCCAGGATTATGAGTTGATTTCCTTGAAGACCCTCTATTAAAATTGACTCAATCTTTAACTCTGGGTTATTAGGAAGACTAGGATCCAATGGTGTACTTGACTCCCCTATCCTATGACTTTCCACCCTAACTAGCCTGTTTGAGTTATCGCGGGTGTAGGCGGACATGCGCCAAAAGAAAAAAAAGTGAGAAAGTGAAAAGATAAGAGATCTTGGGTGAGAATAAAAGAATGGGGGTGAGGAAAGAAGGTTTTGGTCTATGGAACTATTTTGTCCCCGCCAACAGTGCCAAAATTTGGTGTTGCCCAAATTTACCCAAGTTTTATGGGTCAAGCGGTCGCTTGCAGTGTAGCTTGGGTTGTCGAATCCTCAGAGACCTAAGACGAACCTTTAGACACTCAATAAAAAGAGATGGATTATTGGATATGAAGTGGAAAACAAGGGTTGATTTTATATGGTTTTAAAAGAGCACTAAAATATCTATGTGAATTCAAATTATGAGAAAACGAGTTGATCCTAGGTTATTTCTCGGGGTGGATTGAATGAATTCCTTTTTTTACGATGTTAATTTCATTAACTCAAGAAGGATTCATGCAATAAATTAAAAATAATCTCATAACTTACTGATTAAACACCTTCACAACACATTCTAATCACCAATACACTTGTAGGATCATTTTCATGAGCACTCCAAGGTAAAGGATATAATTATCACATGAAAGTGGGGTGAATAAATTCAATAAGGAAGAGGAAGAATAAAAATCACTGAATGAATGAAACTCAATTAAAAGAAATTAATAACATTTAGAGAGTGAGAAATAACATTCAATCCAGTCCCTTAATACTCCCTTGGATCAACCCATAAAAGATCTATCCCTCCATTGATGACAAGTTCTCAACGGAAGCAGAAAGTAGACTTACAAGGGTGGAATTGAAGAAGTAAAAACAACAAAAATAACGATCACTCCACCGTTGTATGAACAAAATCACAAATTTTGGTGTGAAAAAGTTCACACCATGATTCAATGGTATCAAGGTGATATGAATAAGAACAGAACAATAATATATAAGAACTTTTATTAAAAACTAAGGTGATTTGAACAACTTACATGGGAAGCAAAAATGTAACAAAGACAATTTGGCATAATGACATTACAATAAAAACAAAGCTCCAAGCTCTCCAAATCCTCCACCACTACTACCTTAAAAAGGAAAAATGAATCCTTGTTCGAGCCCCAAACATCCCATGTGCCTTTAATTAATTGTGTTGGGGAAATGTGGGTGGAACATTAATGTAGAGAGACTTTTCCACTTCTTTCCCCGAAGTTGCAGCCACCATGCATCTATCGGAAAGACGCGCCTAAAAAACCTTATAGAAGGCTGAATTTGAGTTGATCTGATAGGACTTAAATGAAGCCCCTGCGTTCCCCTAACAACCTGTAAAATATCAGCCCAAAATAATAATTTGTTCGTGAGATATGATATAAATAGTGGGATGTTTTTCGGGGCCGCAGAATCTGGCCCAGAATTGCATCTTCAACTTGGGCCGCCTTAATCACCACAATGTAAGACGAATTATCACTGGCTCCAGAATAATTATATTTTCCCCTATATGTCTCCTATCCTACCATAAATATTGGGTTTCATTAGTCCTATATTATGGGCCCACATTTCGATCAGTGGGAGGAGATCCAATCTGCCTTCTTCAGAATTGTTTCCTTTCATCGCCAAATATTCTCATCGTCCTTTATGAATCCTCCATTGATCCCTGAATGAAAAATGTTCATATTTATGTTTATATCCATTTAAAAAATATAAAATTAAAATATGGGCAATTACATTCTTTAAAATCAGATGAAATATTGGGCCCCAATTGGTGCATATTAGGCATGAAGTGCACAAATGATGAGAATGGATGTTCATAATTAAAATCCACTAACTCAGGCCCATAAGATCAAAAATGAAAATTTAATACCCTTAAAATGTAATCAAAATATGTGTTTTTATTGGCTAATCACCTTATTTATCTCTAAGTTGTAAGTAAAAAATCATAACATGTCATAGGTACATAAAATAACATTATTGATGCCTTATCACTCAAGTTTAAGCTCTATATTAATCCCTATATTAGATCCCACATCAAGTCCCAGGACACACCCTATCCCTCAAGGAAGGTCTCATATCAATTCTTATACCAATTCCAAGACCACACCCTCCCACTTTGGGGATTCCACATATATATTACTACATCAAGTCATGTACCACACCTTCTTAATCATGGGAGGTTACACATCATCATCTCAATTCCCACCCTTACATAGATGGTGGACTCAATACCCAAAATCCCATGCCATCACATCACAATATGACATCTATCACTCAATATGTGGTCACACAATCATCAATCTTAATATATAATATAACACACAGTAATAATATCATCCATTCTTGTAATTCCCCATGATCACCTACCATTTCAAATAGGACCGTATAGATTCAAGGACTGTGACACTATATATCTATCCACCCTAGCTTAATAACACTAATAGTGTTCATTCACCCAACACATTCAAAAATAAATCACGTCATCACTCATACCTATATACCAAATAAAAGTTCACTCAATCCTGAATCATTCCCAAAAAACACATACTAGGCCCAATTAACCAAAGAAGGCAACCCTACCTCAAGTCATGGAATAAAGAAATATTTCATTAGGCCTAATACAATCCACCCACAAAACCCTCTAAGAGGAAAATTGAACCAATTTAGACTCACCCAACCACTTTGATACCAAAATCAGAATATATTAGGATAACACATGCACATTTATGCACAAAAGTCCATATAATTGCATATAAATTTTATTACATGGAAAGGAATTCCTGGATATGGGTTGAGTGAGATAAATCTCAAAGACATGATACTAGATTAAATCATATACCATCATGTCCTTAAATAAATCCATGAACCCTTAAATTTAGGGTTTTACCAGGGGATCAAAATAAACATCAAGAGAAGGGAAAATTTATTGTATATGTGGGGTTATCCCTAGAGAAAAAAATCCAAAGAAACCAATGACACTTCAAATAAAAGAGGACGAGCCTTATAGGTGATAATGAATCCATAGGTAAACCATGAATTCATCCATGATTGAGTGGGGTTGAGGGAAGAAGTTAGAGAGATTAAAATTGGGTAAATTGTGAAAAATTATTATTTCGCATAAAAAAGTTGAAAAAAACACATCGAGTACCTATTTAGCCTATACTGAGTACCTGGTGCTCCACGAGCCACACATTACATTCCAAATGGATTTCTCATAGGGCCCCAATCCCTACAAGAATTATTCTAAGGCTACTAGATACCTAGTGGACTTCCATCGGGTACCTGGTGAAGGATACATACCCTAAATACTACATTCATGTGATGTACTAAATCTAAATTTTTTGGTAAGATATGGAATTTTGAAAGGAAATGATATAAGATGTAATGCATGAAACCTATACAAGAAATATTGTATGAATGGATAAATTGTAATGACATGATTCATTTGGTAATATTCATTTAGAATTTATATCATATATTTGGGAAGTTTAATGCTAAATTTTAACATTCAGATCATTTTATCACATTATCTGTCATTAAATGATTCATAATATGGAACGTATAGATAATGAAATGTTTCATCTAAATTACAATGATTGGAACAACTATCAAATTACTCATATAGTTTTATTGAATGATTTAATTAAATATCTACCAAGAATTTCCCAAGGACCTATATAAAGAGTGTGTCACCTTGAAAATGGGAGTGCGATCCTTGTGGGGTTTTCCCATTGATTCATTGAAGATCTCTATTTCTTCTCTCATCCTTAACCTTGAGAGATACTAGTATTTATTTGATATAAGGAGTCTCCCACACAAATATTTGGTGATTCATGTTGGATGATGGATTCACCATAGAGGATGGATTCCATAGGTTATCTCTCACTCTTCTTCATCAATTGTATAGTGGAAGTTAGTTGAAGAGGCTATACAATGTAGGGTATATAGCCTTGATTTTCATTTTATTCTTGAATTATTTTAGTATTCATCCATATTAGATATATATTTTAAGGGTATCTAATCTATTCTGTTGGTTTGATTATGTTTTAATTTATCTTAAGAAACTCATTAGTGGTATCATAGAAATACCAAGTCATTTTATTTTCAATATCATGTTTTGAAATGAATAAATAGGTTTTTGTATTATATATCATATTAATAATCATAATCTTCGGTTAATTTTTTTATTTGTGGTCATATATACAATATATGGTATCATAATTGGAGATTGTATCATTCCAAATAGTGTGTAATATCATAGTACATGATACAGTTTAGTTCTTCAATTTTTATTATATTGGTGCATTTGATATGGTCCGGTTGTAGCGTATGAAAGCGCTGAAGTAATGATGCAAAAAAATAATTCTATCTCCTCAATAAATATTTATTCTAATCATATTATATGATTTTATGGTGAGAGTTAATACTATGAATTGTCTTATTATAATCTTTAATAGTTATGAGGTTCTTGGTTATTCCAATATAGGTAATTAAACCATTATTTTTCCTTACATGACCATATTGTTATCCATTGTAACTATTTTTCATTTAATTTATATTATGTAGGTCATCTCTGATATATATCCATGATTATTAATCATAAAATATGACTCACTTGGCCTTAAGGATTTTGAGCACTACAAATTAGGAGTCATAGATAATAATATTCCTTATATCGTTCAATATGATATGTTAGAAAATATATGATTTTTTGTAAATTCAATTGTGAATTGAAAAAAAAATAATTTATTAAATGTTTATAAATTAGAGAAAATGTATTTTGGGATATTTATTTTATTTATAAAAGGTTATATATTAATTAATTATTAAAAAAATTATAATTAATTATTATTATTTTTTGAAAAATTTTATAAATAAATATCCCATAATATTAATTATTAATATTAAAAAATATTTTCCAAATTACATTACTTAACTTGTTGTTTAGATATGAAAACATTTATATCAAAATTATAATTGAAATTTTTAAAGGGTTAATAAATCATAAAAATAAGACCAAATATAAAGGATTTTATATTGAATTATGAATTACTCCTAAGAATTTAATTTGAATTGTTCAAATTATAGAAAATATTTGAGAAATTATCTAAACTACTTCAACATGAGTTTTGATTATTTATATTTTAAATGTTTAAATATTTATAGATGTTTGATATTTAGATTTTTTAGATCTATTACATAATAGAATTAGAATATTAAAATTTTATGTTTCATTTAATATTATATATTTAATGTAAATGTTATAAAATGGATTTTGACAAAGAGTTCATACTGTAAATATATATAAAAATTTTCATATAGGTTTAAATATAGAATTTCTATAATATATAGTTAAATTATAAAGTATTTATAATATAATGATTTATAAATTGTTCTTTAATAGTTTTTATCATGTTTAAATATATAAATTATTCATTTATTTATTTATTCTATTTTTTATTAATATGTATAAACTGTTTTTATTTTGAATAGATGTGTACTTTAGTTGAAAGAGTAAAACTACTTCTAAAAACCATCATACATGTATCTAAAGAGTTACTCACCAGGTATGATAATGGATTTAGTTTTCTTCTAGATTTAATTTGGATTATATTAGGATATGAACTGGATTTGGGATCAAAAATCCTCTTGGAGTGCATTTGATATTGTTTTTTTTACAAGGTTGATGATGTTTCCTTTAAGAAAGTTTACAAAGCCATGAGTTATTTTTATATTTAATTATGGAAGTGTTTTGATGTAATTTAGGTAGAATACATTTTTTATAGGTTACATTGAATTGGTTTAAGTCTTTTTTATAAGGATTATTGAATTTATACATAAGATTAAGTGTTGAAGGAGACAGAGAAAAATTTCAAGTCATTGTGTTTACCTATCTTTGTAAGTTTCAATTCGTGGAAAAGGGAGAAAATGTAATGGTAGTACTTGGAGTATTTAGGATTCCTTCCAATGACTCATGTAAAATCATAATAGTGATTTTTTTTAAAAAAATTGAAAACTCAAGGATCATTAGAAAACAATATAAGAGACTATTCTACTACAAAGGAAAAACATAAGAGTTGCTTATGTTGAATAAGGGATAATTTCTAAGAGTTATTTCAAATAGGAGGATCAATGTGTAAGTTTCATAACAATTTTACTTTTAGGATGAGGTTATAATATAGAAGATTAAAATGGATTTTAATCATAAAAATATGACTACTATTTCAATCATGTTGTAATGGAGAAAATCTTGCTTCAATTAAAGGAGGGATATTCCATGATATTTTTCTGATTCAAATTCAATATTTTTTTGATTTATAGAATCTAATATTTGACCAATATACACACCATGAATAGGGTATTTACACTATATGTATAGAATAAATGAATTTAGTTGGATCTTAATATGGGTTATCACTAAAGATTAAGGATCTAATTATTTATAATATAACTGTATTATTTGGTTAGAGTTTAATTCTAGATAAAATAACACTACTAACCTTGAGTTTCCATTATGAAAAATGGAAATTGTTTCTCACATGGATATTTCATGGAAAAAAATAGACAAATAAGATAAAAATAGTGAAGATATTTTTTCAACACCTGAAGAAAGAAAAAATTTCTTCTATTTGAAAAAATAGGAAGAATTTTGATGAATTTCAGATTAGTGTTTAAGATGAATAATATGAATAAGGATTCCAAATCATTTTCTATAAAAATCAAAATGATGGGATAGTCTTTTAATATTCTATCTCACTAGAATTTGATAGAATAAATAATGATTTCTACACCATCCTTGGTGTAATATATATTTGGTGTTCATGGAAAAGGGATATAGATTATTAGTGGAGCGGTGAGTTATATCTTATAGGGAGAGTAGTGAGTTCTTCATTACTCAATGATGGTTGTAAACATATAGGTTCTGTTTGAATTCTCGTTATGGTATTAAAAGTGGTGTCTATAGTTTTTCGGGTTCATTGTCACATTACCATTTCATGGTCCTTGGATTAACCCAGTTAAGTTGAAACAAGTAAATTGATTGTGTCCCTACTTTACACTTTATTACATTATATCAGTAAGGGGGATAGATTAACTAATTTTTTTGGAACATAATCATTGGAAATAGTCAATAAAAAAATTCCATATTTCACCCCCATGGTATTAACCTTGTTTGATACCATTGAGTGGTATCAGATCTAAAGGTTCTTAGTGATTTTCTCTCTCTCTCTCTCTGATGTTATTTAATTTGTTGTTAACCAAAAGGAAATTCCAATATTTTATGTAAAAAATTTATATTTGTGTAAAATTGTATGAAACACTATTTTTGACCCTTGGGAATAGATTTTTACAGGGTTTCTATTCCATGGATTTCAGTTATAATGAAAGGTGAAGTTGTATCAAAAAAATGGAGGGAGTATGATGCAAATGAAAATGGAGGAAAATCAATGGGGAAGTATTATACAATTCCATATACATGAAGGTGATGTCATAAAAAATATCACACTCTATATAGGAAAATCTTCTTACATTTATAAAGGTATCTCGAACGTACATGAAGCTAAGTTGAGGGTACTATTTAATAAGTATGGGTATTTTTAAATAAACCTAAATGAATTGGTTAAAACATTATTTAATCATGTTAAAATAATTATGAATGGTATACCCGAACTTGAATAAAACCATTATGATATAAAAATAATAAAGAGGATATTGAGAAGATTACCACCTTGTTTTAATGTCAAGGTATCAGTGCTTAAATACAAATACCCAAAGGAGGTGAAACTGGATAGTCTGTACAACACTCTTATAGCATATGAGATGAGAGATAACGATAATGAGTTTATAACAAAGTATAATTCTCAATGAGTTACATTCAGGGTGATGAATAAACTCATAGTTGAATAACATATTGATGATAGATATTTTGATGAGGTGATTACTTTTCTTTCCTAAAATCTAAAAATAAGAAGGAAAACTCATAGGTAAGCTTCTACATGCTTGATTTTTGTGTAGAAAATTTGGGAATCTCTCCAAGATGTCCAAAAAAATTATTATATTCTGATGAAGAGTAAAAAAAAATTAATAAGTCATTTAAGGGTTAGAAAATAAATATAATACCATAATATAAATTATTTAAATACAATAAATTTCTTTTCCAAGAAGATGATAGCTCAAAAGAAATGGATGTGGAAGAATTTGTGGACTATTAATATCTCAACAAGGAAGTTCTTATGGATGTCATGGATAAAACAAAAGTAGAATAAAATGGTAATGGAAGTGAAAAATTTGAGCGATGAGTCGACATTGAAGTTGAAATTTAATATTATCTTAAATAAATTGATGATTTTAGGTCTAGGAGGATGAAATCAAATGGAGTGGTATGTGACTCCAAGATTTAAATAAATCTATTAGAAGAAGAAAAATCCAAGTATAAAGCTGACATTTAGAAAATAAAATATAAAAATTCAAGTAACATAGAGTATTAAATTAACCTCAATATTAAAATTTAATAATAGTCTTGGATTATTGATGGCTAGACTGATTTGGTGAAGGATCATGTGAAATAATTTAAGAACTCAAAGGAAAATTCATGATGATGTAGTGAAATATTGATGATCAATAAATAATTCCAACCCCTGATGTGACATTTGTAAGTTCAAGTACGTTAGTATCTAAAGAATATAAGTTGGTACAAGTGGATTCAATGAAAAAATTAAATAGTTTCCTATAAATTTTGATATTCAAAGATAAAGGTGAATTTTTTATTGGCTTGGTTATAAGAAAAAATAGTGGTGGTTATTATGAAACCAAAGTACCAAATCCAGGAATTACGGATGAGTTTCATTAATCAAAATAGACTTAAAAATATACATTTATAGTAGAAAATACATACAATAATACACCACAAATATGAAACTGTTGTTTTGTACATATTGGGCACGCACAGTATTTTTGTTCTAGATTAAAGAGGAATTTTAAGGCAGAATGGAAACAAAAATAGATGATCATAATTTCATATATATGGAATATTTTTAATTATTTTTTTCCATGTTAATGTTACAAGTAAAAAGCCAGGAATTTCCCATTATGGGTGAAAAAAATATTCTTAATCAGATAAAGAGAAGGGCATCCTAGCATATAGAAGAATCATCAGTCATGATGAAAACACACAATCAGTTTATAGCCCTAAAATATAAATATGATTTAATGGATATAGTGGTGGAACAATATCATTCACCACTGATGAAATGAAATAAGTAAAGATAGATCAATAAAAGAAGAAAAATATGAGAAATGTGATCATTTCTAGAATTTCTTTGAAATCAATACACTAATATGGTGCGTCATTCCCTGATAGAGGATCACATAACATGTGATGGGAACAAAAAACAGGTCACATGAATAAATATGAAAAAATAGGTATTGTATAATTTTGAAATTAAGAAATTTTAAAGATAATTGGACCCAGAAAATAAAATATTAGAAGAAACTACCTAAGGCACACTGACATCTTGGGGGTTGAATTATTGGATTAAAATGTTCTAATAATGATCCAATAATATGACTCGGGGCATGAAATAAATTTCAATAATAAATCAAGCATTTTTAAAGAGAGAGTTAAATTTTCATGTAAGGGAAGCACATGAAATGGAATATATACCCCATTGGATGAGAAGAAGACATTTTCTTTCCTACCAAGGAAAAATGGAAATATTTGTGGCACAAAATTCTTGGACCCTAGAGCCAAAAGTCCATTCAATAAATATTAAGTAATGAGGGAGTATGTGATAACCCTCATATTTCATGAGATAAAACTCACACATGTGAAACTGTATAAAAGGGAAAATCTTTTAGAAGAATTTCAATCTAAAGGAAAAAAACTAAATGAGATTTATTGAGTTGGTGCAGATTGATGTGTGTGGGACAATATCACCCAAATCCATGGATGGAATGATGAATTATATTCTCTTTATCAATGATTTCAATATGATGTTGTAGCTGATGGAAATATCTCACAAATATAAATTGTTCAAGTGTATTACTCATTATCAAAGATTCGTAGATAAAATGATCAAGATAAAAATTCAGAAATTTCAAACTGATAATGTTACTAAATTCACTAATAATTAGTTGGAAGAATACCCCAAAAATCATGGTATTAAAAATCAATATTTAGTGCTAAGGACTCCTTAGAAAATAGATTTATTCATATGAATAACCAAAATATTAATAATATGTATTAGAAAAATCTTATTGAAAATAATATTTCAAATATTTATTTGAAGGAGATAGTTCTTACATCAGTTTATATATCCAATGGGTTTGTGTCAAAATAAAGAAAATACAGCCTATAATATTTTCTATGGGAATAAACCTACATCTAATTACATTCAAATGTTTTAAATAAAATTTTCTATTCTAAACAAAATAAGAATTATAAGTTTGAATAATGTGGGGATAAAGTTATTTTCCTTGGATATTCATCCAAAATCAAGGCTTATAAATTCTTTTAAAAAGTCTTAAAACATTTATGAAATTAAAGAAGTAATATTTGTGTAAAATGAGAATATTTTTCAACTCGATGAGTAGATATCATAGAAAAATATTGAAGAAATTATATAAGAAAGTGATGCGGAAGTGTGAAACCAAAGATAATTACATGGTTCAATAGAAGACTTAGAATAAGAAACTAAAAAATATGATTATATAGAAGGGTTATCAGTTATAAATAGGGAAAGAGAAAAGGCTAGTATTAATGATGGGAATTTTTTGGTCATAGGATAACTCCAGTACAAACACAGAGGATGAATACCCTATACTAAACCTCATTTCTATCTCAAGTAGAGCCTATGTGTTTTTAAGAGGATTCTAATGATGAAAATTGGATCAAATAAATTTAAAAATAGTTTCAAAAAATTGAAAATAATCATGTATAGTATAGTATTACATTTTCATGAGATATAATTTTCATTGGAACCAAGTTGGTGTTCTAGAATAAACTCAATCTATATAGTAAGGTAACATGGAATAAAGAATGACTAGTGTGATATTGTTATTCATAAATTGAAGGAATTTTTATTGATGAGACATTTTTTCCTAAAAACAATTGTAACGAATTTATCATTTCTTGTAACTTCCTATGTAAATAGGATTCAAGATGTACTAAATGTATTTCAAATCAACATTTATTATAGATTCTATTAAACAAAAAAGTGTAAATTGATAAATTAGATGTCTTGCTTATAGATGATGATGAAATAAATGTTTTCTAGTTGAAGAAGACTATTTATAGACTAAAGAAAGCACTAAATTATTAGTATTATATGATTGAAAAATATTAGAAAAATTTTTTTTTCTAATGAGGGGGAGTTGAAAAAAAATTACATCAAGAAAAAAACTAATCAAATGATTTTTGTGAATATTTTTGTGTATGACATAATTTTAGATTATTATACAAGAAAAAATGCAATATATTTGTAGAATATATATGGTATGAATTTTAGATATCCATGATTGGTGAGTTAAACATTTGTAATGGTTTACTAGTGACTCAAGGAAGGGTTTTTACTTTAATTTCTCAATCAAAATATACCAAAGGAAAACTCAATATATGTTAAATGGTTGATTCCTAGTTAATGATAACTCTTGTTTCTACCTATATGAGATTTTGAAGATATTATAGTGGAAAAGAGGTCAATATTATGAAGTATATGAAGATTATTTGGGGCCTCTTTTACTAAATAGAAACATGAACTGACATTGTGTTTTCTAAATGTAAAGCATCTCATTACCAAAGATTTCCCAAACAAATCCATATACTAGCAATGAAAATAATTCTTTGTTACACCAATATGATGGTATATTTCAAGCTATTTTATCATATAAAATCATAGTATGAGTAATTTGGATACATGGATGTGAATTTGGAACTTTTAGTGGATGATTTCATGAAAAAAAATATAGCACTTTCTTTCATAGAGGTTCATGTATTTATTGTCTCAGTAAGAAGCAATATTTAATTTCTATTATCACCATGTATGATGAATATATTTAGCCTACTCATGTATATAATCAATTACTATGGATGCTCTATATCATATTTTATTAAATTACGATAACTTAAGTGCTATTAATCATTGAAAAAGTCTTGAAAATTATTCAAAGATAAATCACATCGAAATAAAAGCATCACTTCATCAGGTAGAAGTTTGAACAAGGGTTAGTGAAATTAGAGTATGTGTTAACACAAAGTCTAGTTTAGGATATCATGAAAAAGAAACTATCCAAATTATATTTTCAAAGGAATTGGTTGCATATTGAAGTAAATCCAACTCCATATATCTATATGGTTTAGAGAAGGGACCCCCACTACCTCATGAGATTTTCAGTTAGTAGAAAAGTATGGCAATTCTCTCTTGAATTAATTGTTTTTATTTCTAACCATCTCTAGTAAAATTTTAGAGACATTTTATTTGGGTTCATTGAAAAAGGGTGGAAATCTATCTATAAGATATACATGGGAGAATTATTTCATGATCAAATAGGAATATGGTTGGGATTGTTCATTACTATTAGAAAATGGGATGTAATATTATGTTGATGTTTCACAAAGGGGAATAGTAATTGAATGTTTATTCAAGGGGAGTGTCTTTTTAATGTAGTTTTTAAGAGTATGTAGTTTATGGAATTTTTCATGAGGATATTTTAATTTAACTATGATTTATCACAAATATCTTAAATCATGCGGGATTAATGTTGATTTTTGGGGGATCATAAATTCACTGTATAAATGTAGGAGGTTCATATAGTGTTTTGGACAAATATAATAGGTTATGAAGATATTAATTGAATAATTTTTTAATCTATTTAGGAATTGTGAAAAAAATAAATGCCATAGATTATTAGAAAAAACATCTTCTGGTTTTTTTTGTGTTTGTTGACAAGGTTATTGAAGGAACCTTCAAGGAAGCTTAAAAATTCATGAGAGGTGTTTATCTCAAAGCCTGGAGCAGTTTTGGATTAATTCTAGAAAAACATAGTTTATACAGGTTACTCTGAATTTTTCTATGTATTGTTTGTAAGGTTCATTTAATCTATATGTAAGAGTATGTTTTGAAGGAGGTAAGTAAAAATAGATAACTCATTGAGTTTCCCTTTGTACATAATATTTATTTCTCAATAATGTTTAAAAATATAAGGTTTATCCTTATAGTGTATAAGATTCATTCTTATGGCTCAAGGAAATTTGTAATAGTGATTTCCCGATAAAGGGTGAAAATATAAGGTTCATGGGCCCACTATATAAGAGTTTTTTCCAATATAATGGAAAAACATAAGATATTATTTGGTATCACAAGGGAGAATTTAAAAAGAATAGTTCCATGTAAGTGGAGTAATCTGTAAGGTTCATAAAATTTATTTTTTTATAAAAATCATAAACTTCAGTTGATTGGAAATTTATTTTTAATTATAAAAATCTGATTATTATTTGAGTTAATCTATGTATAAAATAATTTTTAAATTATATTATGATCATTTCATGATATTTTAGTTATTCAAATTAAATATTTTTGTGGATTTCTTGGATATGATATCTAACCAAGCTTCACTCTATGAAGAGGGGAGTGAATCTATGTAGATCGAATTAGTTAATTTGGTCAGAGTTTAATATGGTTTATGAATAAAGATTAGGAATATGATTATTTCCAATATAATAGGAATGTTCTATTGGAATTTGATTTTGGATGAAATAAAGTTACTGAACATGGAGTTTTAATATTCAAATATGGAAAGTATTTGTCATTTAGATATTTAGTGAATAAAAATAAAAGGGGAAACAGATTAAAATAGATAAGAGATTTTTTTTTGACACACATAGAAAATGATACTTCATACTAATTTAAAAATAGGAAAACATTTCACATAGTATAGATTATATTTTGAGAATAAATTAAGGATAATGAGTATAGACTTATGCTAGAAAAATCACAAGAATTGGGAGGAGTTATTTCAGGAGGCCCTCTCACTAGAAGTTTGTGGAAGTAGTACTGATTGATACATTTTTTTAAGTATAATATCTATTTTTAATTCATGGGAAAATAATTTAGATTACATGAGGTGCAGTGAGTTCAATATTTTTTGAAGGGTAGTGATTTATTCATTATTTCTAAATTGTTTTAAATCTTGAGGGTTAGCTTGGATTCTCCTTTTTGTAATATAATCTATGTGGATAGTTTATCATGAATTAGTGTATCTTTATTACATACCCACTATATTATCCTAATTATGTTAAAATAAGTAAATTTTGTGTTTCCTTACTTTACTTATTTATCTCTTATTATCAGTTATGAGTGAGAGGGTTCCATATAATAGTGTAATAACATTTTTGGTAAGGTTCAATTAAAAAACATACATTTATTCACCCCAAGGTATTAACCTTGTTAGGGAACAACCAAATTTGAAGGTTAATTATAGTTTATACATATTTCGTGTTAGAATTATGATGGAATTAAAATATCTCTTCATTAAAATATCATTGGATAGAGGGAATTTGGTTCAGGTTTCTCAATGTCCAAGAGGCTTATACCTTATATTAAGAAGTGAGGGTTAGCTATTTATAAATCCAAGCTTACTCATTTGGGGGTTATTAATTTCATATGATTCAAAACCATTACATGAAAATTTTTCATGTGCCTTATGTATGGGATGTATTTAGATATATATAAATATAGTTAGATTTTAATTTGGGTTACTAACACATGTTTGGAGCTATATTATTTGTTACACATCAATATGGTATGACAATATTAATATAGTTTAAGGAATAATATTCCAAACTAAATCATTAGAAGTGTGAATATATATAAAGGGAAAAAATTAGATAATATTGTGAGATTAAATCCCCATTAAAATGATAAGTGTTATATTCCATCCATATTAAAAAATTGTCATGAACAAGATCTTACAACTAGGTAGGTATAAGGCCCTGGCCTTAAACATTACTTAATCTTGAGTTATGTCAAGAATACATGTTGAGGATCTTTTCAGGTTTAGAGTTTTAGATAATTAGATCATAAATCATGCATTACATTCCACATTTAAACAAAGTGGTTACATAAAATATAGTACACATTTTCCCCATCAACAGAAACATATTTAAAATAAAACATGGATTCTTTCTTGACACTTACTTGACACTATCATCACATCATGTACCTTTCCCTTGACCTGTGAAAAACATTTCAAAAACATGGAATGAGCATAAAAAGCTCAGTAAGGGATATAAAAGTACAAAATGAAAGCGTTAGTCCATGAATGAAATCAAAATTTACTCATAAAACATAATCATTTTAACATACCTCATCAAATCATGAATAAATCATAGAAATCATAAGACATAAAGGTAACTTGATGCATTCATAACATTCTTACGTAGGGAGTAACCCTCATGGTTACGTTTGGGATTCCCATCACAGTATATTCCCTAAATCTCTTCGGAGAAACCTTAACATTTAACCCCTTCGCATTACCCAATGCATTGGAGAGAAATATCAGGATCACCCTCCCTTAGTTTATCATGGAACCACCCGTCTTCATAAATAATTCCCAAGAACCATAACATAATCATATCACATAAAACATGCATAAAGGAAACATAAAATTTCCACATTTCAATCAAAAGATATCAATAACACATTGATAAAATAAAAACATTATCAAAACCATTTTCAATACCAAAATAAATGATATTTAAAACATGGTATTTATTTTTCATTCTAAAAAAAAGTTCTGGCTTGTAGAGGAAGCTGAAACTCAAATAAAGGTCACGACGGTGGAGAAGTCGTTGTCGCCGCATACGTACGACAAAAACATTCACTTTTTTCATTTATTAAAATGATTCATATAAAAAATATTCCTTTTTAATAAACATAAAATTCAAAGGGGTTTACACACCAAATAAAAGAATGTTGTGTATAAAACAAAATATGCATCAATGAAAGGAGATTGAGACGAAGTCCCATACCTCGGGTCCGACTTGACTCGATCATTCTATAATCTCCTAAATAATAAACTTGAGTTAATTTCTATTTTCTTAAGAACCTTTTTCATGTTCATTATTTCTTTCATATCACTTGTTACCATGTTATGATCACTATGTAATTACTTAAGTTAATAATAGTCGTTTTGTCAATCATTGGTACTCGAGTCAAAAATAAACTCTTTATAATTAAAAATTGTTCATGTGGTAAAATATACATTATATCCAGAATTATATTCATGATATAGATATCATATATATCATATATATCTAGTATAAACATGCATTTATAATATTACATAACATTTAGAGGTAATAAATGAAATGCACCGTTCATGGAGACGGTAAGCCGTACGTACGCATGAACGCTACTTTCATTTATATTTCATATTTTATGGAATGAAATCATAATTATATAAAGGTATATTATAATTCTAGTATAATATCATATATAATATCATTAACTCCATCCTTTATACATCCCACATATGGCATTAACGAATCAAATCACTTTGAGGGGGTGGTAGTCCGCACTTCCTAAAATGAAGATATCGCGTTTATCCATAATGGAAACCATAAAGGTATGCCATAAATGAAAAATACATAATCTTAAGGAAAAAATAAAAATATTATATATCATTTATAAATATAGTGACATCTTAATGGCCACCTTTGAAGGTGGAATAATTATATTGAACAATCATCGTTTCGTGAGGTAGAAATTCGTCATCCACAAAAACAGTATGTTCCTTAACCATTATATGTAGGTGTGTGTAAGTGTATCTTGAATAATTCTTATAAAAACATCCCAGTATATTTAAGATACTGGTTTTGTTACAAAATAAATGAATAAAAATAGTTTAGGGGGTTGGAGAAGCAAAATAAAACAAAAGAACATTAGATAAGTCTTTACCTTTAATTCGGGTAACTCCTCTTCGTTTGAACCAAAAGGGTTTCTTGAAGAGCTTTCTGCCTAAGGTAAGGCTTCTAGGATGAAGAGAAGGATTTGGACAGATAAAATGAGCAGAGTTTGGACACTCCAATGGCTTGAGAGTTGTGGGTAAGGAGGTAGAGGTGGGGGCCTTTTATAAGAGAAGAGGAGGGGCACTCTTGGAATGTTATAAAATGTTACTTTATACTAAAATGAGTTTTGGATTTAAAAGGTCCCACATTGATATATTTAAAGGATAAGGTGATAAGGGTTCGAAATATACTCATACAATAGGTCTTTGACAATTTTAAGTATTAGATTTTACATTAACTTTTCATTTTATTTAAATCGCTCATTAATGAGGTAATCGTTGCATCATCATGATGTCATAAATAATTTAATTTATTTAATGTATAAAAATTATATATAAAAAACTATGATGTAGGAAATATTTTTATCTTTCCAATTACTATTTCGAGTCCAATCTATCATTTATGTATACAAAATTAAAAATGTTTTACTTGGGTGATACATTCTTTAGTGATATTCTCCTTTCATTAAAAATAAAAAGATAAAGTGTCACTTTCACCCAAAAGTGATTCCATGGGGTCCCTAAGATTAGAACAAGGCATCTCATGGTCGTCCAGGACACTAACAGTAGCATTAGGACATATTTTGGGGTCATTTTTTATTATTATGATATTATTTTATTATCCTTAACTACCAGATTACTAATTAATCACGATAATTAAAGATAATTACCATTGTTACTATTCATAATGTCCAAAAACAAAAATAGTATTAATTAAATAATTTGGACCTTTTGATTCCAAATATGGAATCCATTTTACCAAATTCGGAACAAATAAATAGCAATAATTAATTTAAAAATAATTCCCGTTGTCAAAACAAATAGAGGGTTTTTTTGAAACAATATCTATGAAAATTTTGGCACTTGTTTATGCCCAATTACAAAGTGAAATTAATTATAATGACCACCATTGGATTAAATGGTAAAAATATATTCTAATTACATTTTAAAACCAATTAAAAAGATAATCTAACCATATAATTAAATTAGTTGAAAAAGTAGTTTTGATGTAAAATGCAGTATTTTTAACTATTCATTAAAAAATGAACATTGTCAGAAAAATACCAAAAATTAATCCAAACTAAATTTCAATGTCCCAATAATAAATAATAAGTTTATTTTGAAAAATATAGCTTATAAAATTGTCAAAAGATAGATTTAAAAATGGTTTTCCATCAAAAGGTAGTAAAACAATCTTTTAAAAATATTAGAATATTCCAGGCTTAAGATTGGATTTATTCTCATTTTAAGCCTCTTAAAACACTATCTAATTTATAAATAGACATAGATAAGAAAATATATTATTCATTACTTACTTGGGGCATTACATCCTTTCTCCCTTTAGAAAATTTTGTCTTCGAAATTTATTTACTTATCGAATAAGTGGAGGTATTTATCTCTCATTGCATTTTCAGATTCCCATGTTGCCTCTTCAATCATGTGGTTTTTCCACAAAACCATTACTTGATGAATCAACTTATTCCATAACACTTGATCTATGTGGTAAAGAATCTAGACCAGTTTTTCCTCATAATATAGATTCTCTTCCAACTGAACTACCTCTGGACTCAAAACATGAGATGGATCTGGCATGTACTTCCTTAACATTGAATCATGAAAAACATTGTGTACCTGAGAAAAACACGGAGTTAAAGCCACTCAGTATTCAACTGATCCAACTCTCTACAGTATTTCGTATAGTATAATGAACCTTGGACTCACCTTTCCTTTCTTACCAAATTGCATCACACTTTTCCATGGTGATACTTTGAGAAAAACATGATCGCCTACCTCAAAAGAGAGATCCTTCCTCCTATTGTCCACACAACCTTTCCGCCTTCTCTTAGCTGTTCTCAAGTGTTTCTGTATCAGCTGAACTTTTCTACCAACTCTTCTACCAATTCCGGTCCCATAAACTTCCTTTCATCTACTTCATCCCAAAAAGCTGGAGTTCGACATCGCTTCCCATATAATGCCTCAAATGGTGACATCTGTATACTAGAATGAAAACTGTTATTATAAGAAAACTCAACCAAAGAAAGATTTTGGTCCCAACTTCCCTTATAATCCATTGAACAAGAACGTAGCATATTCTCCAAAGACTTAATTGTTCGTTCTGACTGCCCATCTAATTGAGGACGAAAAGTTGTACTAAAATTTAATTCAGTACCCAATGACTTCTGAAGGCCTTTCCAAAAGTTAGAAGTAAACCTACGATCACGATCAAATTCAATGGAGAGGGGAACTCCATGTAACCTGACTATATCTTTAAGATACAAACGAGAAAGTTGATATAGCGAAAAAGTTTCTCGTATAGCAAGGAAATGAGCAGATTTAGTCAAGCGATCAACAATAACCCAGATTGCATTATTACCTAGAGGTGTCTCCGGCAATCCCACAACGAAGTCCATAGATATATTCTCCCATTTCCACTCTGGTACTGGTAAAGGCTGAAGCATCCCATTTAGTAACTGCCTCTCTGCTTTAACCTGTTGACAAGTCAAACACTTCATAGTAAAATTTGAAATATCTCTGTTCATTCCATCCCACCGGTAGTACTCCTGAAGATCTCTATACATCTTAGTACTACTTGGATAAACTGAAAACAGAGAACTATGAGCTTCACATAACAACTCTCTCTTCAACTGTGAATCAAAAGGCACACACAATATCTTCCCAGATCTCAAAACACATTAATTATCAATGTTGATTTCAGGCAACTTACCCTTCTGAACCAGCTCTACCTTTTTCTGCAACTCACTGTCTTGCTTCTGTGCTTGCTTAATTCTGTCTGATAGAGAAGATTTCACTGACACCTGAAACAAAACAGAAGGACATCCTGCACCAACAACTTCTATGCCAAAATTCATCAAATCCTTAACCAAAGGATCACGTTCCAAATGCAACATTGTTAATGAAGCATTACTTTTTCGACTCAAAGCATCAGCCACTTTATTTTCTTTTCCCGGATGGTAATGAATTGTACAATCATAATCCTTGATTAATTCTAGCCATCTCTTCTATCTCATGTTCAATTATTTTTGAGTTAATATATACTTGAAACTTTTGTGATAGGTATATATTTCACATTTTACTCCATACAAATGATGCCTCCAAATTTTCAAGGTGAAAACAACAGCAGATAATTCCAAATCATGTGTAGGGTAATTTTACTCATGAGTTTTCAACTGACGTGAAGAATAAGCAATTACCTAATTATTCTACATTAGGATGCAACCAAGTCCTTTCAATGAAGCATCGTTGTAGATAACAAACTCACTATTCCTGGAAGGTAGGGCCAGAACTGAAGCATTCACCAATCTTCTTTCCAATTCCTGAAACTGATCATCACATTATTTTGTCTAGATAAACTTAACACCCTTCCGAGTTAGCTTAGTCATTGGACTAGATAACCGGGAAAAATTAATAACAAACCTTCAGTAATATCCTGCCAAACCAAAGAAGCTATGAATCTCTGTTACACTTGTGGGTCTTGGCCATTCTTCCACAACCATTGTTTTTGTAGGATCAACAGTTATCCCATCTTTAGAAACAATGTGACCAAGGAAAGAAATTTGTTGCAACCAAAACTCACACTTTCTGAATTTCCAATACAATTTATTTTATTTTAAGGATTGCAAAATAACCCTTAAATGAATTTCATGCTCTTATTTGCTTTTAGAAAACACCAAAATATCATCAATGAAAACAACCACAAACTTATACAAGAACTCATGAAAAATTCTATTCATAAGGTCCATGAATACATCAGGTGCATTGGTTAACCCAAAAGGCATTACTACAAATTCATAATGGTCATATCTTGTACAAAACATGGTCTTCAGAACATCGGCTTCCATTACCTTAAACTTATGGTACCCCGATCTCAGGTCAATCTTTGAAAAAAACTGAGCTCCCTGAAGATGATGAAACAAATCATCGATATGAGTCAAAGGATATTTGTTCTTAACAGTGATGTTATTCAAGGCTCTATAATCAATGAAAAGTCTCATTGAACCATATTTCTTTTTAACAAATAAAATATGAGCACCACATGGTGATGTTCTAGGTCGAATTAAACCTTTCTCTAATAAATCTTGTAATTGCTCCTTCAACTCTAAAAGTTCAATTTGAGCCATTCGATAAGGGGGTTTTTAAAATGTCTTAGCATCAGGAACTAAGTCAACAGTAAATTCAACTTCCCGATCTAGTATTATTCTAGGAAACTCATCAGGAAAAACATCAGGATACTCATTTACCACTGGCACATCATTAATCTGAACAGTTCCTTTGTTTTCAACAATATGTGCAAGGTAACATTCATTTCCATCTTTTACAAGTTTCTCATCCTCTTGATATGTTATCAACAGTAAGGGTTAATTCTCGTACACAAACAAAAAGTATTTCTGAAAAGAAACTTCTTTAGCTCTAAAGTCAATCTTAGCATGGTAAATAGAGAGTCAATCCATGCCCAGGATAACATCAAACTCTACTACAGGTAAGACAATAAGGTTTTCAGGTAGGTTCTTTCCATGGATAAGGATAGGAAGATTCTTATAAATTCTTTTTTCCTCAACATTTCCCCCCATGTGTTTTTACCACAAGTTCAAGAGTCATTTTTTGAGATGTTATTCCCATTTTACTAGAAAAGTTTTCAGAGATAAAGAAATGTGTAGATCCTGAATCAAAAAACACAATGGCATAATCTGAAAAAACAAACAAAGTACCTGATACCACTTAATTAGATGGCCCAACATCTACTGAAGTAGTGGAAAATGATTTCACCACCCCTTTCTACTTTTATTCTGACTTCTTCCCATCACTCGAGCTCTTTATCGGACACTCGTTTTCATAATGACCCATCTCATTACACTTGAAATATTTCACTAACTGTAAATCAAATTTGGTCATAACATCACCCTAATCTTTTTCAGTGCAATCATGAGCCTTATGTCCCATCTTACCACATGAGTAGCACTTTCTAGAATTTAGAAGACATTCCCCAGCATGCCTTTTACCACATTTATCACAAACTAGAAACTTAGTTTTCTTACCATCAGACCTTTTTGAAGATTTCATCCCTTTCTCCTGCCACTCGGTCTCTTCTTTTGTTGGTTGTTATAGAACACTTGATCATCGGAAAACTCCATTTCCACCTCCTCATCACATCTAAAAAGATTTTCATAACTCTTGAACTCGTGAGAAGCTAAATCCCTTCGATATTTTGGCTTTAATCTTGAGTAAAAACGATTGATTTTACTATCAAGGTCTCGGATAAAATTCGGAGCATAACTTTCCAATCGAGTGAACCTCTCTTCATAAGCAGCCACTGAGTCGTCCTCTTTCCTCAATTCCAAGAATTGTTTTTCCATCCTAAGTCCAACATCCTTCAAAAAATATTTCTCAAGAAACATACCTTTGAATTCATCCCAGCCTAGAGCATCAATCTCATCAACGTCCCTGATATTTTTAACCATCGACCACTACTGATATGCTTCACCCTCCAAACGGTAAATTTAAATACTAACCTTTTGATTTTATGAACACCCCAAGACATCGAAAATCTTCTCAGTGCTTTAATCCACCCTTCAGCTAGCACGGGGTCAGATGATCCTCTGAATGATGGGCGATGTTACCTTATGAAATGTTCCACCACTGACACGATCCTCTGCAGTTGATCTGGCTGATCTCATGCATTGATACCACCACCATTTATCACTTGAGTCAACTACGCCATTAATGTAACAAACTGTTCAATTCTAATTCAGACCATCTCAGGATGCTGATTCAGAAGGTCATTTCCTTCTGTATGACTTCCTAGCACTGCATCCATGTTTCCTCTGCAGAATACAATTCTGAACAAACATGTCTTAGATGATGCCACATGGTAATCTTCAAATTCTATTTCATTTCAATTTGACCATAAAAAAATATTTTTGGACAATAATTTAATAGAATTATAACTCTTAAAGTTATCTAAACCGACCTCTGATACCAACTATAAGGCCTCGACCTTAAACATTATTTAATCTTGAGTTATTTCAAGAATACATGTTGAGGATATTTTTAGGTTTAGAGTTTTAGATAATTAGATCATAAATCATGCATTACATTCCACATTTAAAAAAAGTGGTTACATAAAATATAGTACTCATTTTTTTCCATCAACGGAAACATATTTAAAATAAAACATCGATCCTTTCTTGACACTTTCTTGACACTATCATCACATTATGTACCTTTCCCTTGACCTGTGAAAAACATTTCAAAAACTTGGGATGAGCATAAAAAGCTCATTAAGGGATATAAAAGTACGAAATAAAAACATTATTCCATGTATGAAATCATACTTTACTCATAAAACATAAGCATTTTAACATAAATCATCAAATCATGAATAAATCATAGAAATCATAAGACATAAAGGTAACTTGAGGCATTTATAACATTCTTACGTAGGTATTAACCCTCATGGTTATGTTTGGAATACCCATCATAGCATATTCCCTAAATCTCTTCGGAGAAACCTTAAAGTTTAACACCTTAGTGTTACCCAATTCATTGGAGAGCTATATCGGGATCACCCACCCTTAGTTTATCACAGAACCACCCGTCTTCATAAACAATTCCCAAGAACCATAACATAATCGTATCACATAAAACATGAATAAAGGAAACATAACATTTCCACATTTCAATCACAAGATATCAATAACACATTGATATAATAAAAACATTATCAAAACCATTTTTAATTCCAAAATTAAATAAAAGTAAAACATGGTATTTATATTTCATTTAAAAAAAAGTTATGGCTTGTAGAGGAAGCTGAAACTCAAATAATGGTCATGGCGGCGGAGAAGTCATTGTTGCCGCATACGTACGACAAAAATATTCCCTTCTTTAATTTAGTAAAATGATTAGTATAAACAAAATATTCCTTTTCAATAAACATAAAATTAAAAGGGGTTTATACACATTATAAAAGAAAGTTGTGTATAAAACAAAATATGCCTCAATGAAAGGAGATTGAGACGAAGTCCCTTACCTAGGGTCCGACTTGACACGATCGTTCTTTAATAACCTGAATAATAAACTTGAGTTAATTTATACTTGCTTAAGAACCTTTTTTATGTTCATTATTTCATTTATATGACTTGTTACCATGTTACTAACACTATGTAATTACTTAAGTTAATAATGGTCATTTTGTCAATCATTGGTACTCGAGTCAAAAATAAACTCTTTATAATTACAAGTTATTCATGTGGTAAAATATCCATTATATACATAATTATATTAATTATTTAGATATCATATATATCATATATATCCATTATATACATGCATTTATAATATTACATAACATTTAGAGGTAAGAAATGAAATGCACCGTTCATGGAGACGGTAAGCCGTACGTACGCATAAACACTACTTTCATTTCTATTTTGAATTTTACGAAATGGAATCATAATGATATATAGGTATATTAAAATTTGAGTATAATATTATATATAATATCATTAACTTCATCCTTTATACATCCCACAAATGGAATTAATGAATCAAATCACTTTGAGGGGGCGGTGGTCCGCACTTCCTAAAATGAAGATATCGCATTTACTCATAATGGAAACCATAAAGGTATGCCGTAAATGAAAAATACAGAAGCTTATGGAAAACATAAACATATTATATATCATATATAAATATAGTGAAATATTAATGGCCACCGTTGAAGGTTTAATAAGAATATTGAACAATCATCGTTTCGTGAGGCGGAAATTCGCCATCCACGGAAACAGTATGTTCTTTAACCATTAGATGTAGGTTTGTGTAATTGTAGCTCGAATACATATTATAAAAACATACTTGTATATTTATGATACTGGTTTTGTTAAAAAATAAATGAATAAAAATAGTTTAGGGGGTTGGATAAGCAAAATAAAACAAAAGAACATTAGAGAAGTCTTTACCATTAAATCGGGTAACTCCTCTTAGTTTCAACCAAAAGGGTTTCTTGAAGAGATTTATGCCTAAGGTAAGGATTCTAGGATGGATATAGGGATGTGTAGAGATAAAATGAGTAGTTTTTGGCTGAGAAAATGGCTTGAGAGTTGTGGGTAAGGAGGTAGAGGTGGGGGCCTTTTATAAGAGGAGAAGAGGGGCACTCTTGGTAAGTTATAAAATGTTACTTTATATTAAAATTAGTTTCGTATTTAAAAGGCCCCAAATTGATATATTTAGAGGATAAGGTGATAAAAGTTCGAAATATACTCATCCAATAGGTCTTTGACAATTTCATGTCTTAGATTTTACATTATATTTTCATTTTATTTAAATCGTTCATTAATGGGGTAATCGCTGCATCATCATGATGTCATAAATAATTTAATTTATTTAATGTCTAAAAATTATAAAAAAATACTATGATGTAGGAAATAGTTTTATCTTTAAAATTAATATTTATATTCCAGGATATCAGTTATGTAGAAAAAATTAAAAATGTTTTACTCGGGTGATACATTCTTTAGTGATATTCTCCTTTCTTTAAAAATAAAAAGATAATGTGTCACTTTCACCCAAAATTGATTCCATGGGGTCCCTAAGTTTGTAAAAAGGCATCCCATGGTCGTCCATGACACAACTAGTAGCATTAAGACACTTGTTGGGTTCATTTTTTATTATTATGATATTATTTTATTATCCTTAACTACCTGATTACTAATTAATCACGATAATTAAAGATAATTACCATCGTTACTATTCATAATGTCCAAAAACAAAAAAGACATAATTACATAATTTGGACCTTATTATTACAAATATGGAATCCATTTTACCAAATTCCAAACATATAAATAGCAATAATTAATTTAAAAATAATTCCCGTTGTCAAAACAAATAGCGGGTTTTTTTGAAACAATATCTATGAAAAGTTTGCCACTTGTTTATGCCCAATTTCAAAGTGAAATTAATTATAATTACCACCATTGGATTAAATGGTAAAAATATATTCTAATTACACTTTAAAACTAATTAAAAAGATAATATATCCGTATAATTAAATTAGATGAAAATGCAGTTTTGATGTAAAATGCAGTATTTTTCACTTTTCATTAAAAAATGAACATTGTCAGAAAAATACAAAAAAATAAATCCAAAGAAAATTTCAATGTCCCAATAATAATAAATAAGTTTATTTTGACAAATAGAGCTTATAAAATTGTGAAAAGATAGATTTAAAAATGGGTTTCCATCAAAAGGAAGTAAAATAATCTTTTAAAAATATTAGAGTATTCCATGCTTAAGATTGGATTTATTCTCATTTTAAACCTCTTAAAACACTATCTAATTCATAAATAGAAATAGATAAGAAAATATATTATTAATTACTTACTTGGGACATTACATCCTTCCCCCCTTTAGAAAATTGTGTCCCCACAATTTATTTACTTATCGAATAATTCGGGGTATTTATCCCTCATTGAATTTTCAGATTCCCATGTTGCCTCTTAAATCATGTGGTTTTTCCAAAAAAACCTTTACTTGATGAATCACATTATTCATTAACACTTGCTCTCTCTGGTCAAGAATCTGGACCAGTTGTTCCTCATAAGATATATTCTATTTCAACTGAACTACCTCTAGACTCAAAACATGAGATGGATCTGGCATGCACTTCCTTAACATTGAAACATGAAAAATATTGTGTACCTGAGATAAACTCGGAGGTAAATCGACTCAGTATTCAACTGATCCAACTCTCTCCAGTATTTCGTATAGTCTAATGAACCTCGGACTTAGCTTTCCTTTCTTACCAAATCTCATCACACTTTTCTGTGGTGATACACTGAGAAAAAAATGATCGCCTACCTCAAAAGAGAGATTCTTCCTCCTATTGTCTGCACAACTTTTCTTCCTGATCTGAGTTATTCTCATGTGTTTCAATATCAGCTGAACTTTTTCTGCCAACTCTTCTACCAATTCCAGTCCCATCAACTTCCTTTCACCTACTTCATCCCAAAAAGCATGAGTTCGACATCGCTTCCCATAAAATGCCTCAAATGGTGCCATCTGTATACTGGAATGAAAACTGTTATTATAAAAAAAACTCATCCAAAGAAATATGTTGCTCCCAACTTCCCTAATAATCCATCGAAAAATCACGTAGCATATCCTCCAAATTCTGAATTGTTCGTTCTGACTGCCCATCTGATTGAGGATGAAAATATGTACTAAAATTTAATTCAGTACCCAATGACTTCTGAAGGCCTTTCCAAAAGTTAGAAGTAAACCTGGGATCACGATCAAATACAATGGAGATGGTAACTCCATGTAACCTTACTATCTCTTTAAGATACAAACGAGAAAGTTGATCTCGGGAAAAATTATCTCGTATAGCAAAGAAATGAGCATATTTAGTCAAGTGATCAACAGTAACCCAGATTTCATTATTACCTCGAGGTGTCTTCGGTAATCCCACAATGAAGTCCATGGATATATTCTCCTATTTACACTCTAGTACTGGTAAAGGCTGAAGCATCCCCTTCGGTAACTACCGCTCTACTTTAACCTGTTGACAAGTCAAACACTTCATAGTAAAATCAACAATATCTCTTTTCATTCCATCCCACCAGTTGTACTTCTGAAGATCTCTATACATCTTATTACTGCCTGGATGAACTGAAAACGGAGAACTATGAGCTTCACATAACAACTCTCTCTTAAACTGTGAATCCCAAGGCATACACAATCTCTTCCCAAATATCAAAACACATTCATTATCAATGTTGAATTCAGGCAACATACCCTTCTGAACCAACTCTACATTTTTCTACAACTCACTGTCTTGCTTCTATGCTTGCTTAATTCTGTCTGATAGAGAAGATTTCACTAACACCTAAAACAAAACAGAAGTACATCCTGCACCAACAACTTCTATGCCAAAGTTCATCAAATCCTTAACCAAAGTATCGTGTTCCAAATGCAACATTGTTAATGAAGCATTACTTTTTTGACTTAAAGCATCATCCAATTTATTTTCTATTCCCGGATGGTAATTAATTGTACAATAAAAATACTTGATTAATTCTAGCCATCTCCTCTATCTCAGGTTCAATTCTTTCTGAGTGAATATGTACTTTAAACTTTTGTGATCGGTTTATATTTCACACTTTACTCCATACAAATGATGCCTCCAAATTATTAAAGAGAAAACAGCAGCAACTAATTCCAAATCATGTGTAGAGTAATTTAACTCATGAATTTTCAACTGACGTGAAGAATAATCAATTATCTGATCATTCTTCATTAGGACACAACCAAGTCCTTTCAATGAAGCATCATTGTAGATAACAAACTCACCATTCCTGGAAGGTAGTTCCAAAACTGGAGTATTCACCAATCTTATTTTCAGTTCCTGAAAGCAATCATCACATTATTTTTTCCAGATAAACTTAACACCCTTTCGAGTTAGCTTAGTCAATGGACTAGATAACTGGGAAAATTTTCTAACAAACCTTCAATAATAGCCTGCCAAGCCAAGGAAGCTATGAATCTCAGTTACATTTGTGGGTCTTGTCCATTCTTCCACAACCTTTGTTTTTGCAGGATCAATAGTTATCCCATCTTTAGAAACAATGTGACCAAGGAAAGAAATTTGATGCAACCAAAACTCACACTTTCTGAATTTCCCATACAATTTCTTTTCTTTTTAGGTTTTCAAAATAACCCTTAAATGACTTTTATGCTCCTCTTTACATTTAGAAAACACCAAAATAACATTAATGAAAACAACCACAAACTTATCCAAGAACTCATGGAAAATTCTATTCATAAGGTCCATGAATACAGTAGGTTCATTGGTTAACCCAAAAGGCATTACTAAAAATTCATAATGGTCATATCTTTTATGAAACGCGATCTTCGGAACATCGAATTCATTTACCTTCAACTAATGGTATCCCGATCTCAGGTCAATCATTAAAAAAAACTGAGCTCCCTATAGCTGATCAAACAAATCATCGATATGAGGAAAAGGATATTTGTTCTTAACAGTGATGTTATTCAAGGCTCTATAATCAAAGTGAAGTCTCATTGAACCATCTTTCTTTTTAACAAATAAAACAAGGGCACCCCATGGTAATGTTCTGGGTCGAATGAAACCTTTCTCTAATAAATCTTGCAATTTCTCCTTCTACTCTAAACGTTCAATTTGATCCATTTGATAAGGGGGTTTTGAACATGGCTTAGCATCAGGAACTAAGTCAACTGTAAATTCAACTTCCCGATTTGGTATTATTCCAGGAAACTCATCAGGAAAACATCAGGATACTCATTTACCACTGGAACATCATTAATCTGAACGGTTCCTTTGTTTTTAACAATATGTTCAAGGTAACATTCATTTCCATATTTTACAAGTTTCACAAACTCTTGATATCTTATCAACAGTAAGGTTTCATTCTTGTGCACAAATTGAAATTATTTCTGAAAAGAAACTTCTTTAGCTCTATAGTCAATCTTAGCATGGTAAACAGAGAGCCAATCCATGCCCAGGATAACATCAAACTCTACTACAGGTAAGACAATAAGGTTTTCAAGTAGGTTCTTACCACGGATAAGGATAGAAAGATTCTTATAAATTCTTTTTGCCTCAACATTTCCCCCATGTGTTTTTACCACAAGTTCAGGAGTCATTTCTTGAGATGGTATTCCTATTTTACTAGAAACGTTTTCAGAGATAAAGGAATGTATAGATCCTGAATCAAACCACACACTGGCATAATCTGAAAAAACAAACAAAGCACCTGATACTACTTCATTTGATGGCCCAACATCTGCTGAAGTAGTTGCAGAGGATTTTAACACCCCTTTCTGCTTATAGTCTGACTGCTTCACATCACTCGAGCTCTTTGTTGGACACTCATTTGCATAATGACCCATCTTATTGCACTTGAAACATTTCACTAATTGTAAATCAAATTTGGTCTTACCATCACCCTGATCTTTTTCAGTGCAATCACGAGCCTTATTTCCCATCTTACCACATCGGTAGCACTTTCCAGAATTCCGAATTCATTCCCCAGCATGCCTTTTACCACATTTATCACAAACTGGAAACTTAGTTTTCTTACCATCAGACCATTTTGAAGAATTCTTCCCTTTCTCTTGCCACCTCGGGCTCTTCTTTTGTTCGTTGTTATAGAACACTTGATCATCTCCAAACTACATCTCCACCTTCTCAGCACATCGAACAAGCTTTTCATAACACTTGAACTTGTGATAAGCTAAATCCCTTCAATATTTTGGCTTTAATCCTGTGTAAAAATGATTGATTTTACTATCAAGGTCTCAGATAAAATTTGGAGCATACCTTGCCAATCGAGTGAACCTGTCTTCATAAGCAGCCACTGAGTCATCCTCTTTCCTCAATTCCAAGAATTGTTTTTACTTCCTAAGTCGAACAGCCTTAGGAAAATATTTCTTAAGAAACATACCTTTGAATTCATCCCAGTCGAAAGCATCAATCTCATCAGCATGCCTGATGTTTTTAACCATCGACCACCACTGATCTTCTTCACTGTAACAACCAAAAATTTTGAATAAATCTTGTTCCCTAATTTTTTGTGTAATTTTATTTTTATACTTAACAAAATAGTTTCATTTGATAAAATGAGTATAATTAAAATGAGATAGTTGGGTTTTGACTGTTATATAACCATTGGTCAATATAACCACAGGAATCTAAACGTTTAGATTATTGTCTCTAAATACAAGTAATCTTGGTTAATTAATATAGAAAGAAGATTTGATGGCCTCACCCAGTAGTCTTGGACCGATCGAAACCCATCTAACAAAACTTGGGAAGGAGGTAGCACCACTGGTCTTTGCTCTGGAACAAACACAAGCCGAACTTCATCGTGTGAAGCTAGAACGGAATCACCTTCGCAAGAAGTTCAAACTAATAGAAATTACTACTCATGCGATGTTTGTCGGGCCTCCCTCGGATTCTCTCACCTTAGCACACCTTACACTTAGGTCCCATGCTGGTGTGATAAGGGGTAATGTAAGGAGATCGTAACTGCCTTGTGTAATCCTTTATTTTAAATAAAAATTTTGATTTCTTCTTATGATGATGTTTATGAATTTTCAAATGTCCAGATAAATATAGTATGCATATTTTTGGTGAATTTTAGAGAAAGGATATTTTAAAAAATGTTAATGTAAACCTTAAATAATTAAAAATGTGTAATGATTTTCAAAAAATGGTCTTCTACAATTATGTTTAGTATGAAATTCAGAGTCTAATAAGATCAACTTAATTTTTGATGAATAGTAAATTATGAATAGTGATTTTATGCTTAGGATTAGTAATGTGACCAAATGGATTATTAATCTCACTTAAAGAAAGTATTAATATAATATAGGCATTTTGATTAAGTAATGTGATTCAATAAAATTGTTCAATAATGGTTTCATAAATTATTAGTCAAGTATTAGTTTTTTCGGGTGAATAGTGTTTTTTAATTAAAAATTAAATTAAAAATATTTAGATAATTATTTTTATAAAATGGATTTCATTTTTGAACTCAGAGCATCGATATTATGTTAAGGGTATTTTTGGGGATTTTTCTGAAAAAAATGAATTTTCGGTGAATAGTGTATTTATATAAAAATTAAATTAAAAATATTTAGAAAATTATGTTTATAAAATGGAGTTCATTTTTCAAATCAGAGCATCGATATTTGGTTAAGGTGGAATTTTGTGATTTTTCCGAGAAAGTTGAATTTTCGATGAATAGTGAAAATACAGTTTTTAAGTTACGGGTGTTTAATGACATAATTAAATGATGTATTAAGTATGTAATCAATATGGTCGACTTATAAAAAGTAATATACGGTATGAGGTGTCCCAAATGGCCAATACCATGGGAAAATACCATGGGCAAGCCCATGGGTTTTCCAAAACCACCAATGAGGTGTCCCTTGGCCATTAATGCCTTGTCCCCTCACTTTCCCTATAAATACCAAGGCATCCTCTCATCCATTCGACTCCCAACTCTCCCCCAATTAAGCTCTTGTCTCATTACCTCCAAAGTAGTCCTCCCAAGGTTCCCCCAAGCCTTCAATTTCCTAACCATTTAGTTTTAAGAGTTACGTTTTAAGGTAAGGGATCCAAACTCTCTCTTTCTTTTCAAATACTCCCTTTTAACTCATTTCTTTTATGATCCATGTTCTTATGTTGGAGGATGTTATTTTATATTCATCTTAATTACCTTTTCATGTTCATATGATGATAGATCCCATATTACTCTCATCATTTCGTTTTATAAATGTTTAAGTGGCGCCGTTCGGCTGCTGAAATTTTTGTAACGAATTCTTTCACCCTTCTCATTTTCATGTTCTATTTTCTGGTCAAGTCTTTCAAGTTCATTTTTATTATGTTGGTTTATTATCTCTAAATATATAATACTGATCATTTATGTTCATATGATGAGTGACCCTATTTGATCTCTTCAATCCATTTTTGGAAGATTTAAGTGACGTCGTTAGACTGCCGAATTCTCATAAGAGAAATCTAATTTTTTTTGTCTTCCTTTCAAGTTCTTCGTTTCATATGGTAAATCATTAAAATTTCATTACCATGTTCTTAAATCCTTTATATTCTATTCCCCTACTATTTTATGTATCATTTATGAGTGGGTGACCCATGTCCCCTCTCTTTTCAATGTTTTCAAAAACAATGTATCATAGACGTTATGCTGTAGAATTTTCGTCTCAAAATGTATTTCTCTTTTTTTTCAAATTATTTTATTTTATTAAGTGAATACTCAAAGATCTTTCTTCTACTGGGGTATTCACATATATATCAAAATTTTCTATTTTAATTCTGGGATTTACATATATGAAACCCACTTTCCTTTATTCGTGGGTTTAAAGTGACATAAAGATCATGTCTTTAAAGCAATTTTTAAAACATTATGATTATGAAATGAAAACCATTTCTTTTATGCTATATGGGTTGTTTATGAAATTATTGATGATGATATATGTGGCTCACATGATAATAAAGGAAAATTTAAGGGTGCGCCCTGATAGAGCTCCAATGCATTGGGTAAAGACTTAATCTTTAGAGATGACCATTTTTAACGACGCCTTGGTGAATAACCTTGGTAAATTTTAATGACACCTTGGGGATGGACCGTGGTGAAACGAAAATGACTGTCAATATTAAATGTTGTACCCACATATTCAAGTTATGAAATACATTATTTTTATTATGATATGCCTCAGGATTTCTTTCTCATGCCTTAAAGTTCTTTTTCATGACATTGTTGATGTATCTCAAGTTCACATGTTAAATGATTCCCCTTGTTTCCCTTATTGGGCCTTCTGCTCACCCTTTCTTTTGATGTATGTCCCCAGGTTATGAGATGCAGTAATGAACCTAGGATGAACCTTAGGTGAAGCATTTCAAGTTTTTAAGAAGAATGTTTTATGTTTTCATGTTTTAAGTTCCTGGTTTCCAAGACACTAAAGCTTAAAGATCCTCAGTTTTGTAGAATGTAATGAAAGTCTATGTGATAAAAAGGCGGTATGATATAGTTGGTATCAAAGGATGGTATAGTTATTTGTGGAAATTAGGATATTAAACCTCTAGGAATAACCCTATAGAAAATTTTAAATATATGAAATCTTCCTGGTATTTTGGTGAGTATTGAGTAAGGGGTTGCCAAGAAAATACATCCCTGTCTAGATACGAGTAGGTAGAGGTGGCTCTGGCACAGATATACATAGGGGTAAGACCCAAAAATACCTCTTTGAGCGAGACTCAAATGGGAACTGGTACACGAAAATGGGTCTTTCTTCACTCTTGGTTACGACACTCCCATGGGATATGCTTTGGTAAATTCATAAGCTTAGTGTGAACCATTATTAAAGAAACAAAGATAAAATAAAATAAATATTCACATAAGAATATATGATCATGGATAAACTAGATTGGAACCTAGGGGATCAAAAGTTAGGATATAATTTTCTTCTACACGTTTATCCTTCTATTCTTAAAGTTTCATTTTCATGGTTATTGGCTAAGTATTTAAGCCCCCAAATTATACGTTCCTTTCATAGTTAATGGCAGGAAATGGAAGATCATGTCCCAAAAACCAATGTGATAGTAAATGGGATGATTTCTCTATTAATGTGACAGAGATGAAAAAAGATCAAGTTGAACATGTTGTGATTATGCCAAACCAGCTATCAAAAACACAATTAATAATTGGTACCTAGTTGAATGCCCAAATTCATCAAGGAATAAGAAGAAAAAGTCTCAAAGATGTTCATACAATAAAGTTGATAAGGGAAAGAAGACCCAATATATTTTTTGTAAAAAGTGTGGGAAGAGGCACCAAGGAGAATGTCACAAAGGAATCGGGATATGTTTTAAGTGTAGGAAGATAGGGCATAAAGTATCCAATTGCTTTAAAAAAATGGATAATGTGATGAATGGAGATAAGGTTCGATCTAATGTACCTTATAAATTTCGATGTCGTAAATGTGGAGAAGTTAGACAATATCCAAGGCAATTATCTCTTGGAATGGATGAGAAGCATGATGAGCATCAACAATCTTCGAGGACAAGGGAACAATGAAATTCTTATGCTGAGATGGATCATGATGACTGAATTACATGTAACTTCTCCGTAATAATTGTCTATGTCATGTTGTATTTAATTCGTGCTCTATGAGCATATATTTAATGTTTTATAATATCATGGAGTCACTACCTAAGATGATTTTATATCATTAAGGAAAACATCTATTGTTATGTACCACATGTTGATGTAGTGAAGCTCTTCTCCTTAAAAAAAGAGGGTGATTAGGGGATTAAAAGGTGATTATTATTTTGGAAGACGTTCACTGTTTTGGGAACCCTATTTGATCGAGGTAAATAGATTACTAAGGTATTTTCTTTGAGGAGTAAAGTTTAACTTATATTTTGAAGAATAGATGAATTTAAGGTGGACTTATAGTAATTTAGGTTACATATGGAAATGATTAACCTATCTTGGGGAAAATGTGATTAGGTTAGTTACTTTTGTTATAAGACGATAAGAGTGGTTGAAGTTGTTTGATGATGAACGATAATGTCTATCTTGGAAGACTATGTTATGAGATCATTCTTATAATTGGGATTCAATCTTAGTTTGGTTTATTTTGAGGAATTTTAAGGATAGTAATTTATGGAATGGTCTATGATGAACTTTGGGTAGTACCATGGAACTTTGAAGATTTAAATGTAGTTTCCCTTCCTATGGGATTCTTTCTTTTTGAAGAGTTGTTTTATCTTACCCTTTCTACTTTTGGGATAATGTTTAATGATAGAAGAAATTGATAGTTAATCTTTTGTGGATTACGTGACTCTCAAGAAGATGATTCTTGTGTTTTGATGAGACCAAGTGTTTTGAATTCTCATCGTTTGGAGAAAATATTAGTTTTGGTAGAAACTTATTAATGGATGAAACTCTACTTGAAGGTAGGTATATTTCCTTATGTTTTTGTTCTATGTAGTAAATGAATTTCTCAAAATTATGAAAAGGAATGTAAAACAAAAACGTTGTTGGTTTACGTTTCCTACTAGGTAATCAAAGACCGCTTACACACATCATAAGTGTGTGATTTTCTCATGGTTAACTTTCTCCTAATAATGTTTTCTATCACTCTCCCTTAGAACTTGACCCTTTGTTTTCTCCTCCATGTCCATGTTTTCCTACATGGAATCCTAGTGTGGGTTAACTCGGGTGACCTTTGTACTTCCCTTTCTTTATTTTAAAGTAATTGTTTTACTGAATCCTTTTCTGATGTGGGACGTTCAATGAAATTTCAAAACCCAATTTTAAAAATTGTGAGGACGTAATTTCTTGAGGGAGGAAGATTGTAACAACCTGAAATTTTGAATAAATCTTGTTTCCTAATTTTGTGTGTTATTTTATTTTTATACTCAACAAAATGGTTTCATTTGATAAAATGAGTATAATTAAAATGAGACCGTTGGGTTTTGATTGTTACATGACCATTGGTCAATATGACCGCTGGAAACTAAACGCTTCGATTATTGTCTCTAAATACAAGTGATATTGGTTAATTAATATAGAAAGAAGATTCGATGGCCTCACCCAGTAGTCTTGGACTGATCGAAGCCCATCTAACAGAACATGGGAAGGAGGTAGCACCACTGGGCTTTGCTCTGGACCAAACCCAAGCCGAACTTCATCGTGTGAAGCTAGAACGGAATCACCTTATCAATAAGTTAAAACTAATAGAAATTACTACTCATGCGATGTTGGCCGAGCCTCCCTCGAATTCTCTCACATTAGCACACCTTACACTTAGGTCCTATGCTGGTGTGATAAGGGGTAATGTAAGGAGACCGTAACTGCCTTGTGTAATCCTTTATTTTAAATAAAAATTTTGATTTCTTCTTATAATGAAGTTTATAAATTTTCAAATGTCTGAATAAATATAGTATGCATATTTTTGTGAATTTTAGAGAAAGGATATTTTAAAAAATGTTTGTGTAAACCTTAAATAATTTAAAATGTGTAATGATTTTCAAAAAATGGTCTTCTACAATTATGTTCAGTACGAAATTTAGAGTCTAATTAGATCAACATAAAATTTGATGAATAGTAAATTATGAATAGTTATTTTATGCTTTGGATTAGTAATGTGACCAAATGGATTAGTAATCTCACTTAAAGAAAGTATTAATATAATCTAGGCACCTTGATTAAGTAATGTGATTCAATAAAATGGTTAAATAATGGCTTCAAAAATTATTAGTCAAGTATTAGTTTTTTCGGGTGAATAGTGTTTTTTAATTAAAAAATAAATTAAAATTATTTAGAAAAATATTTTTATAAAATGGATTTCATTTTTGAACTCAGAGCATCGATATTATGTTAAGGTGATTTTTGGGGATTTTTCGGAACTAAATGAATTTTCACTGAATAGTGTATTTATTTAAAAATTAAATTAAAAATATTTAGAAAATTATTTTTATAAAATGGAGTTTATTTTTGAAATCATAGCATCGATATTTGGTTAAGGTAAAATTTTGGGATTTTTCTGAGAAAGTTGTATTTTCGATGAATAGTGAAAATACAGTTTTTAAGTTACGGGTGTTTAATGACATCATTAAATGATGTATTAAGTATGTAATAAATATATTCGTCTTATGAATAGTAAAATAGGGTATGAGGTGTCCCAAGTGGCCAATACCATGGGCAAATACCATGGGCAAGCCCATGGTTTTTCCAAAACCACCAATGAGGTGTCCCTTGGCCAGTAATGCCTTGTCCCCTAACTTTCCCTATAAATACCAAGGCATCCTCTCATCCATTCGACTCATAACTATCCCCCAATGAATCCCTGGTCTCATTACCTCCCAAGGAGTCCTCCCAAGGCACTCCTAATCCATCAAGGTCCCAACCATTGAGTTTTAAGAGTTGCATTTTAAGGTAAGGGATCCAAACTCTCTTTCTTTTCAAATACTCTCTTTTAAGTCATTTCTTTTATGCTCCATGATCTTATGTTAGAGGATGTTCTTTTATATTCATCTTAAAACTCTTTTCATGTTCATATGATGAGATATCCCCTCTTAATCTCATTATTTCGTTTTATAAATGTTTAAGTGGCGATGTTAGGCTGCCGAAATTTTTGTAACGGATTCTTTCACCCTTCTCATTTTCAAGTTCTATTTTCTGGTCAAGTCTTTCATGTTAATTTTTATTATGTTGGGGTATGATATCTAGATATATAATACTGATCATTTATCTCCATATGATGAGAGACCCTATTTGATCTCATCAATCCGTTTTTGGAAGATTTATGTGACGCTGTTAGGCTGCCGAATTCTCATAAGAGAAATCTTATTTTTTTGTCTTCCTTTCAAGTTCTTCATTTCATATGGTATATCATTATAATTTCATTACAATGTTCTTAAATACTTTATATTCTTTTACCCTGCTATTTTATGTATCATTTATGTGTGGGTGACCCATGTCCCCTCTCTTTTCAATGTTTTCTAAAACCATGTATCATAGCCTTTATGCTGTAGAATTTTCGTCTCAAAATGTCTTTCTCTTTTTTTCAAATTATTTTATTTTTTTAAGTGAATAGTAAAATAACTTTCTTCTACCGAGGTATTCACATATATATCAAAATTTTCCATTTCAATTATGGTATTTACATACATGAAACCCACTTTCCTTTTTTCATGGGTCTAAAGTGACATAAAGATCATGTCTTTAAAGCAGTTTTTAAAATGTTATGATTATGAAATGAAACTCGTTTCTTTTATGCTATATGGGTTGTTTATGAAATTATTGATGATGATATATTTGGCTCACATGAAAATAAAAGAAAATTTAAGGGTGCGCCCCGATAACACTCCAATGCATTGGGTAAAGACTTAATCTCTAGAGATGACCATTTTTAATGACACCTTGGTGAATAACCTTGGTAATTTTTAATGAAACCTTGGGGATGGACCTTGGTGAAACAGAAATGATTGTCAATATTAAATGTTGTAGCCACATATTCATGTTATGAAATACGTTATTTTTATTACGATATGCCTCATGATTTCTTTTTCATGTCTTAAAGTTCTTTTTCATGATATTGTTGATGTATCTCAAGTTCACATGTTAAATGTTTCCCCTTGTTTCCCTTACTGGGCCTTCTGCTCACCCTTTCCTTTGATTTTTGTCCCCAGGTTATGAGATGAAGTAATGAACCTAGGATGAACCTAAGGAGAATCCTTTCAAGTGTTTAAGAATAATTTTTTTATGTTTTCATGTTTTATGTTCCTGGTTTCCAAGACACTAATCCTTAAATATCCTCAGTTTTGTAAAATGTAATGAATGTTTATGTGACAAAAAGGCGGGATGCTATATTCACCCTCCAAATGGTAAATTTCAAGACTAACCTTTTGATTATCTGAATACCCCATGACATCGAAAATCTTCTCCAGTGCTTTAATCCACCCTTTGGCTATTACAGGGTCAGATGATCCTCTAAATGATGGGGGATGTTACCTCATTAAATGTTCCACCACTGACATGTTCCTCTGCGGTTGATCTGGATGGTCTCGTGCATGGACACCACCACCATTTATCGCCTGAGTCAACTGCGCCATTACTTTAACAAACTTTTCAGTTCCAATTCTGACCATCTCAGGATGCTGATTCGGAAGGTCATTTCCTTCTATATGCCTTCCTAGCATTACTTCCCTGTTTCCTCTGTGGAAAACCATTCTGAACAAACATGTCTTAGATGAAGAAACCTGGTAATATTCAAATGCTATATCATTTCAGTTTGACCATAAAAAGAATATTTTTCGATAATAATTTAATATAATTATAACTCCTAAAGTTATCTAAACTGACCTCTGATACCAACTATAAGTCTCCGGCCATAAACATTACTTAATCTTGAGTTATTTAAAGAATACATGTTGAGGATATCTTCAGGTTTAGAGTTTTATAGAATTAGATCATAAATAATGCATTACATTCCACATTTAAAAAAAGTGGTTACATAAAAGATAGTACTCATTTTTCCCATCAACGGAAACATATTTAAAATAAAACATGGATTCTTTCTTGACACTTCCTTGACACTATCATCACAGCATGTACCTTTCCCTTGACCTGTGAAAAACATTTCAAAAACTTGGGATGCGCATAAAAAGCTCAGTAAGGGATATAAAAGTACGAAATGAAAACATTAGTCTATGAATGAAATCATACTTTACTCATAAAACATAAGCATTTTAACATACCTCATCAAATCATGAATAAATAATAGAAATCATAAGACATAAAGGTAACTTTATGCATTCATAACATTCTTACGTAGGGAGTAACCCTCATGGTTACGTTTGGAATACCCATCACAGTATATTCCCTAAATCTATTCGGAGAAACCATAGCGTTTAACCCCTTTGTGTAACCAAATGCATTAGAGATCTATATCAGGCTCACCCACCCTTAGTTTATCATGGAACCACCCGTCTTCATAAACAATGCCCAAGAACCATAACATAATCATATCACACAAAACATGCATAAAGGAAACATAACATTTCCACATTTCAATCACAAGATATCAATAACACATTGATATAACAAAAAAATTATCAAAACCATTTTCAATACCAAAATAAAAGAAAATTAAAACATGGTATTTATTTTTCATTTAAAAAAAAGTTATGGCTTGTAGAGGAAGCCGAAACTCAAATAATGGTCACGGCGGCGGAGAAGTCATTGTCGCCGCATACGTATGACAAAAACATTCCCTTTTGTCGTTTAGTAAAATTCTTCGTATAAAAAATAATCATTTTTAATAAATGTAAAATTCAAATGGGTTTATACAACACATAAAAGAAAGTTGTGTATAAAACAAAATATGCCTCAATGTAAGGAGATTGAGACGAAGTCCCTTACCTCGGATCCGACTTGACTCGATCATTCTTTAATATCCTGAATAATAAACATGAGTTAATTTATACTTGCTTAATAACCTTTTTCAAGTTCATTATTTCTTTTATATCACTTATTACCATGTAATGAACACTATGTAATTACTTAAGCTAATAATGGTCGTTTTGTCGATCATTGGTACTCGAGTCAAAAATAAACTCTTTATAATTACAAGTTGTTAATGTGGTAAAATATCCATTATATCCAGAATTATATTCATGATGTAGATATAATATATATCATATATATCCAGTATATACATGCATTTATAATATTACATATCATTTAGAGGTATGAAATGAAATGCACCGTTCATGGAGACGGTAAGTCGTACGTACGCATGAACGCTACTTTCATTTCTATTTAATATTTTATGGAATGGAATCATTATGATATAAAGCTATATTATAATTCCAGTATAATATAATATATAATATCAATTACTCCGTCTTTTATACATCCCACATATGGCATTAACGAATCAAATCACTTTGAGGGGGCGGTAGTCTGCACTTCCTAAAATGAAGATATCGCATTTACCCATAATGGAAACCATAAAGGTATTCCATAAAATAAAAATACATAAGATTAAGGAAAAAATAAACATATTATATATCATATATAAATATATTAACATCTTAATGGCTGCCTTTTAATGTGTAATAAGAATATTGAACAATCGTCATTTCATGAGGCAGAAATTTGCCATCCACGGAAACAGTGTGTTCTTTAACCATGAGATGTAGTTTTGTGTAAGTGTATCTCAAATACATCATATAAAAACATCCTAGTATATTGAATATACTGGTTTTGTTACAAAATAATTTAATAAAAAGAGTTTAGGGGGTTGGAGAAGCAAAATAAAACAAAATAACATTAGAGAAGTCTTTACCTTTAAATCGGGTAACTCCTATTGGTTTGAACCAAAAGGTCTTCTTGAAGAGATTTCAGCCAATGTTAAGGCTTCTAAGATGAATAGAGGGATGTGGAGAGAAAAAATGAGCAGAGTTTTCTTGAGCCAATGGCTTGAGATTTGTGGGTAAGGAGGTAGAGGTGGGGGCCTTTTATAAGAGAAGAGGTGGGGCACTCTTGGAAAGTTATAAAATGTTACTTTATATTAAATTGAGTTTCGGATTTAAAAGTTCCCACATTGATATATTTATAGGATAAGGTGATGATGGTTCTAAATATACTCATCCAATAGTTCTTTTACAAGTGTAAGTCTTAGATTTTACATTATCTTTTCATTTTCTATAAATCGTTCATTAATGAGGTAATCGATGCATCATCATGATGTCATAAATAATTTAATTTATTTAATGTCTAAAAATTATAAAAAACACTATGATTTAGGAAATCATTTTATATTTACAATTACAATTTATCATCCAAGAGATCATTTATGAAGACAAAATTAAAAACTTTTTACTCGGGTGATACATTCTTTAGTCATATTCTCCTTTCTTTAAAAATAAAAAGATAAAGTGTCACTTTCACCCAAAAGTGATTCCATGGGGTCCCTAAGTTTGGCACAAGGCATCCCATGGTTGTACATGACACAAAAAATAGAATTAGGACACATTTTGGGGTCATTTGTTGTTATTATGATATTATTTTATTATCCTTAACTACCTGATTTCTAATTAATCACGATAATTAAAGATAATTACCGTCGTTACTATTCATAATGTCCAAAAACAAAAGAGTCTTAATTACATAATTTGGACCTTATAATTCCAAATATGGAATCCATTTTACAAAATTATGAACATAGAAATTGAAATAACTAATTTTAAAATAATTCTCGTTGTAAAAACAAATTGCGGGTTTTTTTGAAACAATATCTATGAAACATTTGTCACTTGTTTATGCCCAATTCCAAAGTGAAATTAATTATAATGACCACCATTGGATTAAATGGTGAATATATATTCTAATTAAACTTTAAAACCAATTAAAAAGATAATCTAACCATGTAATTAAATTAGATGAAAAAGCAATTTTGATGTAAAATGTAGTATTTTTCACTATTCATTAAAAAATGAACATTGTCAGAAAAATACCAAAAATTAATCCAAAGTAAATTTCAATGTCCCAATAATAAAGAATAATATTTTTTTGAAAGATAGAGATTATAAAATTTTCAAAATATAGATTTAAAAATGGTTGGCCATCAAAAGGCAGTAAAATAATCTTTTAAAAATATTAGAGTATTCCATGCTTAAGATTGGATTTATTCTCATTTTAAACCTCTTAAAACACTATCTAATTCATAAATATGCATAGATAAGAAAATCTATTATTCATTTCTTACTTGGGACGTTACATTATGTCATCCCAAAGTTGGGTTCCCTTGGATTATCTTTTATAATTCGGCCATATAATGGGTTACCCTAAAAGGATTATGTGCGTACTATTGGGATTTTATTTGGGTTACACTTAGCTAAGAGACCCTAAAAAATATTAGGTTACTCAAGGAATGGCGTTGATTTTTTTATTGTATCGGTAAAGGATTTATCTACTCATCCATCTAAGAGTGATATATTATATGATTATCATCATGGCCTACCTAAATAGATAAGTGATAGGATAAATACTAAAGTGACCAAAATCATGGTGAAATAAGGATCTTAAAACAATAATTAATATGATTAATTTAAACTAGGTAATCAATTTAGTAGGAGAATATTTCATAAAAATATCATATTAAATGTAAGTAAAACATGATACTCATATGATAATAAATTATACTTCGGGTTGATAAAATCGTCATTATCAAAAATAAATTTTATGTCAATCTTAAAGAAATGAGTTTAATGTAAGAATCTTATTAAAATGGTACACAAATCTTATGAATTGTTCATAAGAAATGAAAAAAATTATGTTTTAGTAAAACATATTCCTAGATAAACAAACTATTCAATAGGTGAATCTAGATTCTTATGGGAAGCATAGTTTAATTCACTCAAGGTTTCTTAAAGGATTATTTTGACTATGCAAATTGTTTTTGTTTCCATTGATGGAAATATTCTAAAAATGTGAATGAATTAAGTAAAATTTTTCCAATGTTTCTCCATGTATTGATAATGTTTGAACTAAGGCATGTGATGTGAAGGTTTTGGTGCATATTTGATAGTTTATGTGGAAATATTTTCAAACCAAAACAAGAAAAAAAAATTATAAAGATCAAAAATGTTTCCTAAAGTGGTCAATAAAGTTCATTAAAACCTAAAGGTGTTATTATGAAGGAGGACTAAGGATTCAAAAGGATAACATTTTCATTATATCTAATGGGGTTTTAGAAACTCCATGGAATTTCAATGTAAGGTGATGACATTATAGAATTCAATTATTTTATTTTGAATATTATATGATACCATATGTATGTTTTATATTTTTTTTAAATATATATGAGTTAAAAATCATGGAAGGAATTTATAAATAATATATTTTTTATTGAAATGATGAAATAATGAGTTGTTGAAACCTAGATTTGATTGTAAAGGATTATATCAAGTTTATATTGATCTTAGAAAAGGATGTGTATTTCCATCTCATATTCCTTATATGATAAGATAAATTATGTATTAATATAGAATTTTTATGAATAATATGAAATGTTTGTTTCAATCACACAAGATTTATGAATCATAAAATTCTATAAAAAATGATTCAGACACATAGAATACCATATATGATATTGAAATAATAGTTTTTTTGTTCAATGTTATCAGTAATATAAATAAGATTTATTTCCTAAACCAAAAAGAGTTTGTGTATCTTAGAAAGATATTTATAAGTGAATATACGGACTAAGAGAAATATGAGAGTATATTTAGAATTTTAGAGGTTCAAAGTTAATAAATGAATAATTATTTCAATCAAAGAAAATGTCACTTAGATATCCAAATTTTTTTGGGGTATATCAGTAAAATATTAATGTAAATAATTAAATTAGTTACCACAAAATTTCAAGAAAAAAATGGATGTAATTGGTTCAAAATTAATATGATGATGATAGACTTATAAAGAGTTCTAAATAGAGAGCATAAGATACTAATGTACGTTATGGGTATAGTGAAGATCCTATTATGCATAGCCAACTCATATTTATATAGTAATTAATGAATAATATATTATATACATGATAAAGAAGGTCATGAATATTATAATTAAATCACATATTAATTGAATTAATAATTCCAAGACAAATACGGTAGGATCATTACATATAATTTATAATTAATTTCTAGGTAGATTTGGCATGGAATTGTCTAGTAATTATTTCTTTGTTGATTACTAGGTTGGATATTTTCATTATACAATAATTTCATCATAGGATACAATGACTAATCCCACTAGGGGTGATCCACATGTTCTCCAAAACCTTGGAATATCGACTTAAAATCATTTGGTGTTGGCACGGTCGATCATTATCTCTTGCTTTGTCCATTATTGATGGAAATAAGAATATATTTGTGGGTGAAATATTATTTATCCTCCCTCAAGTGCATGAGAGAGTGTAGGAGGATTGGAACCCAATTTCATGAGTATGTTCTTGGTATATTTCTATCCTAGTAGTTGGGATAATTTTCTCAGGTTTTATTGTTCCCAATAAGTAGAAAACCCTAGAAAGTGATATAACTAGGCATTTATGAAGATATAATAGGGTTGGAAATTGACCATATTCCTTTTTCCAATTACTTATACATTAGAGAAACTTATATCTAATAATATTATTAAAATTATAATTATTTACTTGAAATGTGAAATACTTGTGGATAAATAGATATTATTTTCTAAAAAAATTAATTAGTATTTTTTAAACGATATTTGGTATAAAATTTTCAATGTAACCATTAAAATCTATCTCCTTATTCTCCTAGGTATTTACAAAACCTTTAATAATGAATATTTATTTAATAAATAAATATTAATTCATTATTCACTGATTAATATATAAATACTATATTCAATAAATTTTTTACATAAATTTTTATTATTTGACTCAAATATTTATTCTCTAAAAAAAATTGTGATTAAATACTGGTGATCAAAAAATATTTAATAAATATTAAATCAAAAAGTAGAAATAATATTTATTCTAACGTATTAATTTCAAAATAGAATTTAACTGATATTTCAGATGCACTTATTGTGTGACCCTCGATGTAACGAACCCGGTGGGCCTAAAGCCCAACCAAACTCGGCCACGCCCGAGCCCAGCCCTCTAGCAGATAGCAGACCCCCACCCTCAGGCAGATAACAGGCCCCCACCTCAGACCGGCCCAGATAACACGTGGCAGGAACTGTCCCCTGCCTGGAGGGGATTTAATTCGCCTCCCCCGCAACTCGAACCCGTGACCACAGACTAAAAGGCCAACCCGTGACCACAGGTTCGAGTTGCGGGGGAGGCGAATTAAATCCCCGCCAGGCAGGGGACAGTTCCTGCCACGTGTTATCTGGGCCGGTCTGAGGTGGGGGCATGTTATCTGCCTCAGGGTGGGGATCTGCTATCTGCCAGAGGGCTGGGCTCGGGCGTGGCCGAGTTTGGTTGGGCTTTAGGCCCGCCAGGTTCGTTACATAAAAAAGGCTCAGTGGTACTCGTAACGCTTCTCGGTTGGCCTTTAAGCCTGTGGTCACGGGTTCGAGTTGCGGGGGAGGCGAATTAAACCCCCGCCAGGCAGGGGACAGTTCCTGCCACGTGTTATCTGGGCCGGTCTGAGGTGGGGGCTTGTTATCTGCCTGATGGTGGGGGTCTGCTATCTTCCAGAGGGCTGGGCTCGGGCGTGGACGAGTTTGGTTGGGCTTTAGGCCCGCCGGGTTCGTTACACTCGAGACCCATTTATAAATGGAATTAAGCGGGACTACCTAAGGTATAAAGTTAGAATATGATAATATCTTAAGGCGCATATAGATAAATAAGTAAATGTCACAATTATATACAACCTCATATAAATGCTCACTATATAATATAATTTCTTTATCATGATATCTCTAGTCGATCAGTTTTCATGATGGAATCATCAACCTATGTGTCTTATGTCTCTTTCTATGACTTTCTAGAATAGAACATTCCCATAGAACACCATGGACATATATTTTTTTAGTTTTTTCCATTCTCATCAAAGTGTATAAGATATCATCTTTCATTAAAGAACATAATTAAAGAATACTTTCTCACAATATTCATTCAAGCCAGATCATTCAATATGTACCCAATATATCCTACTTCTCCACAAACATATGTTATTATGGTTTTTATCAATACATATAAGTACACAAATAGTGATATTAATTAATAATAATAATAAATTCTTAGGATCAACAAATACGTCTGTAGAGAAGAATATACAATGAAACATATAAATGTGTATTTCCTACTGATGGGTTATGTTCACATAATCTTCTGCTCTGGAAAATTATCAAGGGTGTACACCATGAGAAAGTTTATGAAATTCCTATAAGTCTCCACCCATGTTATCTTGTAACATTTCTATCCCATCAAATTATACCATCCGGCTCTATAATATATGTTTAAGAATACTATTGTGGCACCTCTTGGTTCTCATCATAATGGAGAACTATTATGACCTTCTAGTGAAACAGTTTCCCTTAGAAAATTACCACATAATATTTCATGAAAAAGTACAATAATGGTATGATAATAAGTATATTAATATTCAATCCAGTGATTAATTTTAATCATAAAGAACAAATAATTTTTTTCTAGGGTTCCAACTCCAATATACACTCACATTCACTAGAACTAGCTTCTAAGAATGTTCAAATTTCATTCTCTCACATGATACTCATGCTTCTAATAAGATATGGATTTATTACATGTATCTATCAAGTTCAATTTCATATTAACTCTACTCATCGTAACTACACCCATCTGAGAAAAATCCCTCAGAATTTGATACTTCTGGTATATGTGATTTGTTTATGGATGAGATATTGGCTCCTTTAAAGGATCTATTCATGTAGTATTTTCATAATATAATGTGATATAATATTTAATACTATGAGGAACATCAAGATCTTAGAAAATTATCATATCGAAATAGCTTATTTTATTGTATACGAAGCCACAACATACTCAAGATCTTCTGAAGAATCAGTGATAATGGTCTACTTTGAACTCTTCTAGCTAAAAGCTTCTACATTGATACTAAAGACATATCCTGACTATGACTTCAAATCATTCTGAATTTTTCAAAAGATAGAAGCTTTATAAACCCTAATGTTTGGATCTTCATCTCCTATATATACTAAGAACATATCCAAGTTCACCTCAGATACTTAAGGATATCCTTAATGGCAGACCAATTTTTTTTCACCTGGATCAGCTTGATATTTCTATAGAATTATGAAATATTAAGAAACATCATGTATAGTACATAATATAGAATATATAGTTGATCATATCGTAGAATATTTTTGGATCTTACTCATTATATCTCTTTCCTACTGTGTACAAGGAAACATTTTCTTGGAAATAAGTATACCATGTCACATTGGAATTAATAATATTGTGGATTCATCCATACCAAACATCTTTAGTATCTTATCAATGTATATACTTTTACTTAGTCCAATCATTTTTTTGGATCTATAATTAATGATCTTGATTTTGATATTTTAGGCTACTTCACCTAAGTCCTTCAGGGATATGAACTTTTTCAACCATTCATTAACTGAATTAAATACTTTTATTCTAATTCCAATAAGTAATATTTCATCTATATAAACTAATAGGACAATGGACAAACTCACACTAAATATCTTGTAATTATATAGTTAAAATCCATATTTAATGAAACCAAATTATTTTATATCATCATCAAACCAAATCATTTATGGTCAGGATACTTTATTCAGTCCATAAATGGACCACTAAGAATTATATACCTTTTTTCATTACCTAGATTCAAAAAAAACTTTTGTGTTGTATAGAAATATACCTAAATGTTCCTATTGACGAAGTAGGTTTTTACATTCATCTATAAAATGTCATAATCATTGAAAACTACTATATAAATTATAAATCTAATGGATTTAAACATGATTATTGAAGAAAATGTTTCATTGTAGACAATTTCTTGATGCTTTTTAAACCCATTATCCAACAGTCATGCATTATAGGTATTCACTATACCTTTCATGTCGAGTTTTCTCTCAAATACCCATTTTCACCCAATGGGATTTACTTCAACTAGAGGATTGAACAAAACCCAACCTTGGTTATGATACATCAAATCCATCTTAGAATTATTGTATTATTTATATCTTATAGTTTTTAAGCTCTCTACTACCTTCTTGTAGGAAAGGTGAAAATTATCTTCCACCAATAATGAGTTATCTTCCTTGGTGACTAGGAAGACATATAATTGTAGTACTCTAACATCTCTGGTTCACATTCACAATATATGTCTTATTGAAACACTATCTTCCCTTGGTACCTATATAATGTGTTCATATAGAAACTATTTCTATCTTCGGCATCAAATTCATTGAATTTAATCTCTCTCTAATTATCCGTCTTGAGGATGTGATCCCTCTCAAGAAAAATAGTTTGTGTTATAATGATCTCTTTATTTTCTGGGGTTGGATAGATAGTAACCCCTTTTTTCCTTAAAAATACCAATAAATATACACTTTTTACCCTAAGGTGTTAGTTTGTTTCTTGAATAGGGATTAACAAACCCCTTTCATACCCATCTACAATTATGTGACAAAATATGCTTCTTTCTACTCCATAACTCTAAGGGGATATCATTTTCCACTTTTATTTATGCTAATTTTAGTTTTTATGTTGCAGATTTTAATGTATATAATAGAAATGATAATGAAAGACTTGTGTGAATCATCATTTACCTTACTATATCATGAAATTTATGGATCCCCATTTCACTAACACAATTCCACTATAGTGTATAAAGTGAATTGATTTGATATATAATCTCTTTCTCCCATAAGAATTTAATGAATTATTAGTTAATATATTCACTACCTCAATCATATAAAAGTTTCATTATACTCTTTAAAATTTGATTATCGACTTTATTCTAGAATTATTTTAATTTCTCAAAGGAATCAAACATATACCTAATCAATTAAATATAAACATATATACACAAGTATTTATTGAAAGTTATGAAGTAAGAATTTTCACCTATAGATTCTACTAGAAAAGGTCCACACATATCGGTGTGTACCAATTCTGGAATTTTGTTGTCTCTTTCACCTTATACACCAAATAGTGTTTTGTTCATATTCACTTATAAATAATCATGACATATTTAAAGTGAATTTATCTCAATAGGTTCTCAGTAAACGTCTTGATATATCTTTTCCAGATTATTCACATTTACATGACCATGATGGCTATTCCCTAACATGGTGTTAAATGAGTCATGTGAACTTGATTCGTTATCAATTTTCAATAAAAATCATAATTTAATACAAAAAGATGATTTTTAAACTGTGTTATACCATAAAAAATACCATTATGGTAAAATGGAATTATTTATTTCAAAATTATGAAAATATATCAATACATATTGTGGAAATAAACAAATATGGTGATCTCAGTCATAATAGGGAGAAAATTAAAATTATTTAAAACCAAAATCATTCTAGATGGAAACATAAGGTGGTAGTCTTCAATATCTAATGCAGAAATTCACTCTCCGTTGGTTTCTCAAAGATCCACCTTTACTCTAGAAATATTTGTAATCCACTTTATTTTAATATTTGGATACATATGTGAGAAATGTAAGACATATCTAATACCTAATATATAGATATATAAATGTTGAACGTGATAATGAATTCACCTAAAGATTCTCCTTACTTCTTTAACTGGGTGAAATTCTTCTTCTAGTGGACTATCTTGCGCATGAAAAATGTACCATTTTTTCTCCTTTTCTTTTCATTGTATATTCTTCTTCATAGAATAATGGTGCTCAGAATCATTACACATGGATTAAGTCTTGGCAGCCATAATCTTTATCTTTCTGTCATATACACCATAAGGACTATAGGTTTTTTATGCTGTATATTCATTTCAACTTATAGAATTAGAGTACGAATTTTTTAAAGGGTCTTATCGCTATTCCTCATGATATATTTCAAAATGAATCTAGATAATCCTTTAGTAAATTTGGATATAATGACATATATGGATAGCTCATTAGATATATTAAACCCAATGATATGTAAGAACTCTATGTATCCAATCATAATGACTATATGAGGCACATCTAGTACTGACTCACCAAGAATATAGATGAATAGTGTATTGGAGATGACATATCTCTCTTGTATTTCATTTTATTGATACATATTGAGAAGGTGAGACACGATTCTATATGAATTAATATCCTCGTTTTCTTTTAAGAATTGACAAGACATGGAGGATATCATAAAACATTATACATTCATCATATCATCCGTATATTTTAGGTTGATAGATAATTCTTCCTTACTATCCTCTTTAGCAAGTGACTAATAATTGTGGTTTCCAAAACATACAATTTCTATTAATTGCATTGTGTAATGTGAAATCACCTATAACATTCCTTGAGATTCATGTTGGTGAGAAGGTTATCCTTATCTAGTATAGATTATAAAAATATAGTTTAATCCTTGTGGATTTCTATTTCTATAACAAAAAAGAACATAATTTTAGTAATTTATCTGGATAAGAAAATTAGATAAATAATTTTATAATATTTAACAATCTCCTTCTATTTTATCAAAACCAAATATCCTTCACCATTAGTTTTGGAATATCTCATAACATGGATATTCTAGTGGCAAGGACCCTTATTCCCCTTCTCATAGCCCATGCTTGATCCTAAAAAGTTATTTTGAAGGGTTTTAGGTTGGTGTAACTGACAAATTTAATTAACTCTTTGTTCCATAATATATTGAATGGAATCCACATTCCTGAAATTCTTGATTTATTTTTCCTCAACCCTAGACTCTATGTCACACCAATTCCTACTTGGTCAGTAAAATATTAATGTTAATTCACTTCATTCAACCCAAAACTCAATCTATAATTTCATGAAACATTAAATCACCCCAACTGAGGTCGATCAAGAACTTTGAACTATTGGTTCGATCTTTAGTAGAAGGCTATACATACGTAACATATTTATTTGAGGTGTTTTATCTTTATGTGTGAGTTTCCCATTTTATTAATATTACATTATTTATAATGTTAAGTGGATTTACTTAATTCACTACCCATTTCTACATAAAATTATTCATAATAAAATTTATTTTTATTCCAAATTTCATGCTTGATAATTCAATAATATATATGATCATGAAACAAAATCCATAAATAAATTAACCATGCATATAGAAAGAAATTAAATAATTAATGTGGTATGATTATGATCTTCTCTAATTGTTATTTAATCTAGAGAATGATTAATTAACCCTCAAGATAGTATAGAAACACCATGAACCATAGGTTGGCTAATGTTGCAGGATTCCATATGTCCTTCTGTAAATATCATAGATTGGTTTCACCTCATATCTAAACTTAAACTACCTCAACCTACCTCTGATATCCATCCAATACATAATATCTTCTCACATATGGGAAAGGGGGAGAAAAGGATTGGTTTAGGGGTTTTATATAAAAGAAATCACAGACAAGTATTCCCTTAAATAATGAGAGGAGGGGATGATTCCTAAGACAGCAATTTAATTTAATAATTATAAATTAAAATGAATCAAATCACAACCATAGGTCTTTTTTATGTTCATATTCATCTAGGTGTACTAAATGAATATACATTTACAATCTATCTAGAATTAACTTAAATTTCTTCTTTGAATTAAGTTAAAATTTCATGAATTAATCAAATTAATAAATTAATTTAATTTATCTTAATTCTATCTAAACCATATTTAAATTTAAATCATCTATAATTTTAAAAACTTTAACTAATAATTTTTACAAAAATAACTAAAGTACATATATGTACTTAAAGGCAATGAAATGTACAAATTAAAACAAATGAGTATAGTCCTTATGCTATGTATTCACATGGAATCCATCATACACGACATGATACATAATTTCAAGGCCTACACTATCAATTAAATGACACATGAACAAATGTAAATTACACTCCATGTAATAATGTTAACATATACATATTACACAAAAAAAGGCCATATATAACATTCAGTTTATAATTTAACATGAAAATTAATTTAATATATAATTAATAATCCTATGACATGGAATATACTTTCAAATAAATGATAGTTAAAACACGTGAATATATGTTTAATTATATAATTAATTTCTCTCTCCATATTAAATTATTCACACGTGGTATGGTATATTACCTGACGTGAACATTAGCTACGTGGCATACAATCTCTTCCACCCATTTCTATTAAACACTCTAGGGACTAGGAGTTCTTGTCAGCACTATATGTGTACATGATACATAGTGGGTACTCCAGCAATATGTTTTGTTCCCTCTAAGTAAATAGTTTTTTCATTCCCTATGTCATGTAGTGAATACATGGCATGGCTTGGATCCCATTTTTCTAAAAAAACATGGACTATATAGGGTGTAATAAAGTTACATAATGTGTAGTACGATAAAACACATTTCATCTTGTCTTGGTCTACACATAACGTGCATTAAATGAATTCCATGTTTAGTTAATTCATGATGACCCTCTTTTAACACAAGTCATCCTGGTGCATTGAACAATAGTACATAGAATATGCATTAAAGCTACATGCCATGTACTCTTCTGTTATTTGGCCAGAACCCTTGACATCTGATGATGGAGTCTTTAAATTTTATTCACTTTAATTTATCCTTTTCTTGGTTATATGAGTGAGAAAGAAAAAGGGAGGAAAGTAATTTGATATTTAGATATAAATAATAAATAATCTACAAATAAAACTATAAACACATTCATATCAATAATCAATTATGGATAAATAAATTAAAATTAATTATGTGACCACTTTGATACCGCTTATACATTCTAGGTGTGGTGGAAGTTCCTATTGGGAATAGTCAACTTAAATTTTTTTCATATTCAAAGAATAATATGATATGTACATGATGAAGAATATCATTGGAAATGGAATTAAATTAAAGACTACTTGACTTAATAACATCGGAACTAAGAAGGTGTGATCATCACATATAATTTATAATTAATTTATAGATAGATTTATAATTACCTTATATTATAATTATTTATTCATTTATGATTTGATTGACTGCTACTACCATACCATCATTATGGAATATGATCCAAGTGTATAACTCCCCTATCATTTTTCTACACATGCTCAAAAATCTCATAATGTCGCTATAGAATAATCGTGTTCTAGCATGGTTGATCCTTATCATTTGTGTCATCCATCTTTGATTTTTGTGAGAATCTATTTGTAGATGAAATATTCCTTATGTTCTCTCATGGTATTTATAGAGTGGAGGAGAATTGGAACTCGAATTATTTAGTGTGTTCTTGATAAATTCATATCCCAGGACTAAGGATAAATCTCTTTGGGTTTTACATTCCAAACAAGTGGCTAACCCTTGAAAGTTATATAACCAGGTGTTTATAAATCTTGGATAGGGTTGTAAATTGAACATAGTTCTTTTTCTATTTTTTTATTCCTTATAAAACCACATGTCAAATAATAACATAAATATTATTATTATTTACATTACATGTGCAATACCCACATATAAATAAATATCATTTAGTGGTAAGCACCCCTTAAATTTACATGAAAAATGGGGGTTCAAAACCCATTGGGCGCAGGTACTGTAGTAGTACTGTAGCAGCGGCGTACTGTAGCAATGGCGAGCACTGTAGCGGTGGCAGGGCACTATAGCGGCGGCAGAGTACTGTAGCAGTGGCGGGTACTATGCAGTACTGTAGCAGTGCAGGTACTGTAGCAGTACTATTCACAGAATGGGCTTTGGGCCATAAAAATGGGTCTACGGGCCATGTAACGGGCTAAATTCCCACTGGGCATTCGGGATATGTAATGGGTCTCCCTCTACCCAGTTAAAAGAGGTCTTTGCTTTCCTTTAATAATAAATGAGGCTTCGGCCCTAACCTTTAAAAAAAAATTTAAATGATATTTAATATATAATTTTCTATTGGATAATCAAACATGGTCCACTTATCCTCCTTGGTATATATAGAACATTTAATAATGAATATTTATTCAATAAATAAATATAATTTCATTATTCATATATAAATATAATAAATTCAATATTCAATAACTTTTTCAAATATATATTTATTATTATTTAAATAAAATATTTATTCTTTCAAATAAATCATGATTAAATCTTAGTAGTAACCTAATCTAGAATAAATATTAATTCAAAAATCTAAAATAATATTTTTTCTAACCTATTAAATTCAAAATATAATTTAACTGAGATTTAGGATAAACCTAGTGTGAGACCATCTAGGACCCTTTTCTCAATGATATTAGGTGAAACCACCTAAACATAAAGGTTAGCATATTGAAACACACCAAGGCACCCATAGAGAATGAAGTAAATGTTTCAATGACATATGAACTCATACGACCATACATTGTGTAATAAAATCCCTTTATCAAGGTATCTCTAATCGAGTAGGTTTCTTATCAGTGTCATCAAGTTACGTGATCGATGCCTCATTATTTGAATATATCGAATTGAACATTCCTATATAACACCATGTACATGGATTTATTTAAGTTGTTTCATTCCCATAAGATATTTTAAGATATCTATTTCCATTAAATAACATTAGGGGAAAATGATTTCTCGCATTATTAATTAATGTAATATCACTCATGAACACCAAATATATCCTACATAGCTGTGAACATATTTCATTATAGTTTTCATCAATACATAAAAGTACATGAATAATGATTTACATTAATAATAATATTAATGTTTAATTATTAACACAAGCATCCGCAAATAAAATTTTCCAATGACACATATAAATGTGAATTTCATACTGGAGAATCATATTCTCATAATCACCATCTCTATAAGTCAACAAGAGTGTACACCAAGAGAATGTTCCTAAAATTACAATGAGTATCCACACCAAATAGCTTGTTTCATTTTTATCCCATAAAATGATATCATCTAGATATAGAACATATGTTTCATAATACTTCCGTGATACTTATAAGTTCTCATCATATTAGGGGGCTTCTATAACCTTTCAGTGCAATAGTTACCCTTAGTAAATTATCACATTTTATTTCATAAAGAATAAATTCATTATGTGATAAAAATCATATTAAAATTCAAAACAATGATGAAATTTAAACATAAAGTATATAAAATATGTTTTTAGGGCACCAAATAAAACAATTAATATCATATCATTGGATGTTGTAAAGTAAAGGAGTTTGAATACTTTTTTGATGGAGTTAAACATTAGGAATGTGATTCCTAAATCATAACAATAATAAAACCTTGTTTATTTATATATGATACTCACTAAATGTATTAGTGGGAGAGTTTTACGAGATGGTCAAATTGTGATGTTTTAGGTTTATTATGATGTAATGAGTTTAACAAAACCAAGATAATGTATAAAAAAATTGGTTGATCTAGAATTCTATCATTTTTGATATATTGGAAATTCACTTTTATATGGTTTTTTTAAGTATTATTAAGTAGTCTAAGAATATAAAATGTATCATTTTATACAAAATAAAATCACCACTTTATCATTATTTCATGTTTGTTGCATATAATATATATATATATAAGGAAGTTAAATGATAATTAACCTATTGAATTAAAAAAATAATATATCTGTAACTAATTTTCAACATGGAGTATTATATTTTTTGATGAAATGTTAAGGTTAGCATGAGTAGGATTCTTTTATCAAGATTCAAAAAAATGATCATGAGTCCCAAAATGGGTTTTTTGTGCTAGATGGCCCACAAAGTATACCACATGGAGTATCATACACTATGTATTTTGTATAATAGGGGTTCACAGTTCATATCTATAGTCTCCACTACCTAAGGTTGGAGAGATATCTATCATGAGAACCTATATACATTGATAAATTTATTATAAAATCCTAGAGGAATAGCTAATCAAGGAGTGGTTCGGTATGTTGATGATAATGTCATCAGTTAGAGCTTAACCAAATGTTATTTTTCATCTCATATTATGGGTATGGAATATGGACCCTAGATTGAGATAGACAGAGAAAGTGTATGGTTATACCAAGATATCATATATGATGTTATTATATATTGGGAAAGGGGCAAGTGATGCTCTCATCCATAAAAGATAATTTAATGTGGTGTATTCATCATCATAGTCAATATATACTTGGAGAATCGAGAACATGTGAGTAGATATATGGGATTTACCTACTCTGAGTCATGTGGTTACTTGGTTTCTTCAAAAAATATATCATATGAATATTAAATCTTACATATGATATAGTTGGTGGACATGGGAATAGATATACTTCTGTTTGATAGAGTCCATGCTAGATCCCTTTGTAGCTTGAGTAGAATTGATTCTTTTCTATATTTCACCCATTAATTTCATTTATTTATTTTGGAATTAATATTTTTTTGAAGTTACAATATCCCATGTGGTAACACTTTTTTATTTAATGAATGGTGATAAATTTGTACTCAAATAGCTTATCTAAAAGTGTTTTTGAGTTTACCCAAAAGGATTTTTGGATTGGTATTCACAAGGTACTGTATGTGATTTGATACAAAGAGATGTTAATGATAAATTTATAAAAGTGTTTTGGAGGATTTACAAAATTATTTTTGGATATAATTTTATAAGATATTTTATACGAAAAATATAAGGTGAAATGATAGAAATTATAAGACGATTTAGTATAAGTATGAGATTGAAATAGATGTTCCTTAAATCCTACATGTATGTTATGTACTAAGGAAAAGTAATATGTAATTATATGGTATATCATAAGTTCATGATGTGAGATATCATGTGTACTGGCTATGAAAATTGTACTATATTACTGGATAGATCAAAATTCCATGAATCCTTTAGGATCATTCATTTGGATTTCTTATAATACATTATTGGTGTCAAATGTAAAATGTTAACATGCAGATCATTCTTACAAATTAGCTATAATTAAATGTATCATAAGATGAAATGTATGTAGAATCAAGGGTTGAATTTAAATTTTACATGAATAGAATAATTTTTTCATTACTCGTTCCTTTTTAAACACAGGAGTTAATGAAATATCACCCAAGAATATACCAAGATACTATATAAGGAGGTGGTCACCTTTGGAATGGGTGTGAGATCCAAGTTCGAGCTTCATTATAATTCTTTCAAGTTCCCTATTTATTATCCAATCCTTAGCATTGAGATATACTAACATATATTGGATATAATCCGAATCCCACTCGAACATTGGGTGATTCATTTTGGCATGTGGATACATCATAGAGGTGGGAGTTCGTAGGTTGGGACATAGTGTTCTTCATTAACCATATAGTTGAAAGTAGATTCAAAGGATATTTGGAGAAAATTACAAAACATGGTTCATAGTTTTATTCTTTTAGGATTTAGTATTTCATCCATAATAGATCATGGGTTTAAGGGTATATAATCACTTCTACTAAATTGATTAAGTGTTAATTAATCTTAAGAAACCTAGTTTCTAGTACCCCTTGTATAAAATTCTATAGGGGTGACCTCATAACCTAACTCTAAACCATTATCGAGCCACAATACCCCCCCCCCCCTCCAATATGCCTAAAATCAACAAATAATAAATACTTTAAATCTAAAAATAATACCTGATTTCATACTTCAAATATCAGTATTATTACATAACGGCCCCTTCTATATAAGTTTAAGGAACTTATTCAACTTATATACTCAATTCCATAATATATAAGATGTTGATATCTAGTTTGGTTCACTTGAGAAACCACCATGTTAGATAAGATTAACTCATTGTAGAGAGTTGAGTCTGTGTCTTCCAAATCCAGATGAGAATGACCTCTTGATGCGACCATCAATTCATTATCATTCAAATTAACACAATAGTTAATATAACCTATATATGAGAATAAATTTTCACTAAAGTTTTCCTTAATAAAATTTTTATTAAATCACTTGATATAGAAATTAAACTCCCTCTTCCTAGATCCTTATTCCTTTAATGAATTAGATGTGATCATTGGAACTCTATTATAGCTCTCCACTCTTCTCTTTGTAAACCATATACCCAATATTTCTCTACTCTTATCTTCTATTTACCTATATCTAATTTGAGTAGTTTCTTATACATACTCTATGTATCCAACCCTTAATAAAATGGTTTGTATCAATCGTTATTCCTTAAATCCTACATGATTATTCCATGTTTCCAACACATTCAGAGTGGTTAAAAATTCCTCTTGAAGTTGAGACAATCATAAAAACTTAAATATAAAAATAATTGTTTTTTGAAATTAAAACTAAATATTCAAGATTTAATGGGGTTATTATAATTTATT